>BGPR01041361.1:0-13643 GCA_013235015.1 Araneus ventricosus | reverse complement strand
TTTTGCCATTGGAGATACGTTCTGCATCTTATATATCATGCTATTTTTCCTCCCAAGATATTCAATCGATCAGCGAACGATTCAGTTTTCAGAAGTCGAAATAGATTATCCTTCCTAACTCGAGCGCTTTTCAGAAACTTCTCTTTGATTGTCTCATTTTCTCGAGTTAGAATTTTTCAAAACAAAGTCATATTTCCTGGATCATTAATCATGAAATCCTTCTTTCCGAGTTTTCTTACGTTCCCAGAACTTTCAAGGAAAATTCGGAGGCGGAGTGCATAAAGCAATTGTTGCAACAGTCATGCCATTATACAGCGCATCCGAGAATGATCTTATTATTCTAAATATTAATAACAAAAAAATAAATTAGAAATGAAATAGAATTTGCAGTAAAAGAATGATGAAATTTATTAGTTTCTTTCATAGTTCCTTCATTGTACCTCCACAAGAGGTCCTTTAGTAGAGCGAAGAATGCTAGGTTTGTGCTCAACTTTGAGCTAAGCGTTTCTTAGCATTTTCCATGCAACAGTGAGGATTGCTGATTATATCCTTTCCTTTGAAATGGAAATATCAGTAACATATATTTTACAAACAATATTTCCCAAATTGTCTTTTCGTGTTTTTATGATTGAATGTTTACAACTTTTAAATTCCTAGTGTGTTTTTAACCCTCTGGGTGGTTCGTCTCCCTTGTAAAGCGATTTAAGACTCTTTATCGGTTTTAAAAATGTGCCTTCCTCCCAAAAGAAGATATTGCGAAAGCGCAGCAGATCCAGTCTCTGCCCCCTTCTGAACTATGGACAATCAGCAACCCCCGTGGATGGACTAACCACAAGAATCAGTTCTATTCAGCTTGGAACCTATTCAAATTAGGCTTTACCAGGTTTTAGAGACAGTTCATAATGGAAGTAAAAATGCGTGCAGACCGATTAAGGCGTGTTTCCGACCACACGTTGAAATACGTGTATTCCGCTTATGGGGTAGTCTAAGGTCAACGTAAAAATACGTGTGAAACGCTCAGAGGGTTAATAGTTTTGTGATTGAGGGTATTCAACTTTTTAACCCTCAATGTTTTTTCAAACTTTTTCAGATTTATTCATTTTAATTCTTAAATCTTTAACGTAATTTTTTGCTATTAAGACAACTGCATATAGCTTTTAATATCTTAGAGTGCCTCTTAATGTCTCTGTGACTGTGTGTCTTCAACTTTTAAATTACTTATTAATGTGTAAATTTTTTTATTGTTTAATGATTATGACTTTTATATTCTTACCATATTTTTAATGTTTTTATAAAGACTGTATACAGAATTTGATTTTCCGATAGGTGTTTACTATCTTTAGTATTTAGGAGTGTTTGATGCTCATTTTTTACACCGCTGTAACCCTCCCGCACCAAGCGAGGCGGTCTCGGGCGGTCTAAAAATTTCCTCTTAACAGCGGCGAAGGACGGTCTGAGGCGGCTGGCTTCTTTTGAGGGGAGGACTGTAACAAGCAATTCTGTAATTTTTTAGTGATCCTTAATAAACGTGGCGTCTTCATACTCTCCCAACCGCTCAGTGGCCGCAATGGTTACAGGCACGGGGGTATGAGACGGTGTTTTAGTCCTAGTTCTAGTGCCTGATGAAGTCGCGGCCGCCTGTCATTCAAGTAGACCCGGATGCTAAGGCAGGGTGGGGTGATGGCTTCTTGTGATTTATAACGAAAAAGTAACTCCCTTTTGAAGCATCGCTTGTATTACTTATAAGACAAAGTGTAATAGCAAATACAGTGTGACCGTGAAAGATCTCTATTATTCCAAACATTAATAATAAAAATACTGAAAAAGGTGAAATGAAATACAGTTTGTCGAAACGAAATGTAGAAATCCAACGGATTTTTTTAAAAGCGCTTTCATCGTACCTTTGCACGTTCATATTCTATATGTCTGGAAAGTTTTATCGACATAACGTTAGGATATGGGGGTTTGAAAACATTTCAATCGAACATGAACGAGACAACCTCGTACCCGTTTGGGTGTGGTCTTCTACACGACGCCGTAATCCGGATCTAGTCTTTGTGGATCAGTTTAGTTATATTAACGACCCGTTTTAATACAACACGAGGGCCATTTTGGGATTTAGCCTCCTCATTTTGATCCGCGGTCAGATGACAAGGACGTCACCTGAGCTGGCATCCCCCTCTCCAAGCTTTCTCGGGTTGTTTCGAGTCTGGGACCATGCGGGTACGAAGCCGGCACCTTACGTCTAGGCCACCGTGGCCTCTCAGTCTTTCTGGAATAGGCGATTTACTGTTATGTGTTCCGGGATCTGCTTGAGTTGCAAGTTCTTTCAAAATTGAAACATTTGTAGCCAAATATTTTATTTCAGCATGATGGTTCTCCACCTTACTTGGACACATCCTGTACGTGAATTACTTGATAAAGTGTTTCCCGAACAATGGATTGATCTTTGAAAACTAATACTTTAGTTTCTGACATAACTGCACTCAATTTCTTCTTGTGGGGTTATTTATTTATTTACCTCTTTAATCCCGAGGCGGCTTTTTTCATCTAGCTTCTTTAAAACCGGGACTTTTTGGGAAGAATCGATATGAATTGGACTTTTCCAACCTAGGCGGTCATTTACCCCAGCCCCTGCTATAACCTTCCCATAAGGCGCACGGATATGGGCTGTGGTTAGCAAGGATAATTGGAACCCCCCTCGCGTATCTCCTAAACGATCTCAGAACCTCACCTTCAAAGAAATCGTCCCCGGGTGGCAAAAAACCAAGCCAGAAGTGGGATTCGAACCCACGCCCACATCCGTGGACCAGAACACTCAACTCTCCGGCAGAGAAATGCTACTCTTGAGTCTGGCGCCTTAGACCGCTCGGCCATTCTAACACTCATCTGGAACTGTGGTCCCGCATAATAGACCCCATTACGAGCGGATACTGCAACGATCCCCAGTTTTACAAGGGTACGACCCGTCATCGAAGATGGGTCCTAAAAGCCACACCACCATTACTGTACCAATCAGGGAAGCAAGAACCAGCTAATTTATCCCGAAGCTTCTCATCCGTGAATTCGCGGTGCCCACCGGTGGGCTTTTCGTTGTGAAAAACAGGAAGAAATTCCTACCTGCCGAAGCATGCGGAAGAAAAAAAATTTGACCAGCAATAAAGTGCTCTATAAAGACTCAATCGTGATAATGAAATACTCTCTATCATGAATTTAGAATACGAGAACGCGTTCACTAAAAGTATACAAAGCCAACAACCTACATCCACCATCTGACAGGAAAACCTAAAGACCTATTTATTTTCTTTCATTTTTTTAAATACTGTAACTCACTAGTCCACAATTTTCTGTCCTATATTACGAGTGGTCCTCTAATCATGTCCTTCAACTCAGAATATGTTACATAAGATGCGGATTACCATAACAACATTTTAACACTATTATTTATATGTATCCAAGCACTATTCCAGATTTTGGCTGTAAAGAAGACAAAGCGGGAGTATCGTAATACTCAGAATATTCGATCTTGAAATTCGATGAAACTCCGTATTTTAGATGTCATTGTCTCAACATTTTTTAATACGAGGTCTGGCCAGAAAATTACCGGATTACTGCTTTCAAACTTTTTATTTTTAATTTTTCACGATTTTAATATTATCACCTTCTATGTCTTCCTCAATCCCTACATCGCTCCATACAATTTTTATGCTATTCGAAGCACTAAGTCAGGCAGTTGCCTGAAAATCCCTTCATCACCTCCGTCTCTGTTCTTTCGCTGTTGCCTTTCTTCGCTTAACAAGCAACACCGCCTATCTCAATTTTTTGAAATTTCAAAGAGGAAAATTCAAATGAATTTTTCGCAACCAATAACGAATATTTCTGAATTTTTTTAAGATCTACTATGAACATGAGGCCACATGTTCCAACCAGACGTGAAAAAAATTCAGAAATATTCGTTATTGGTTGCGAAAAATTCATTTGAATTTTCCTCTTTGAAATTTCAAAAAATTGAGATAGGCGGTGTTGCTTGTTAAGCGAAGCCATGTTACCTTGAGAACACGATAACTAGAGTCATTGTAACTGTATTTGAAATTGGATTGGATTGGAACTGGTGAATGATATATTATAAAAGAGCTAAAATCATGGCCTAATTCATAGATGGGCCATACAGCTGAAAGAGTGTAGAAATGGATAGGGTTGAAATGTTCATTCCCCATGACTCTCTTACTATTGGAGATAGAAAGATCATTCAAATTAAGTAAATTATTGCTTCGTCGTCACTAACAACTTTTATGCTGGTATTTTTCGATAGTTGCAATTACTTAGAAGTTATTAGGGGAAATGTGATTTTCAACCCTTTACTTCGATTGCTTGTGAACCTATGAGCGTGACATCTCTTTTGGAAGATCACATCTCTACATCTCTTTTTCTTCCGACCATTTTCATCCACATAATCCCAATAATTATGAAAACAGAGGAGTAAATGGCGAAGAGAGATGAAATTTGGTTTTCCTCATCTCAAGGAATTTATCTTCATGGTCAACTGGCAGATAGATTTTATTTTGTTTTTAAAAAGAAATCATATAAGAGTAATTCTTGATGAAGTAGTGAGAAGAATGTTAAAAAAGTGCATTTTTAAGTTTTATTTTATATTTATGGATATATTTTATAAAGCTATCCATAATTCACATAAGCTACAAAGTGCAGTTGTGCATCGGAATATTTCGACACAATATTGTTTTGAAAAATTTTAGATAATTTTAATTAACCAGTAAAAGCTTTAGTTTGCTCTAATATCTAATTAATTGGTACCTTTTATTGCGGGAATTTTTTGTCATTTAGATTAAACTAAGTGTCCATAGAACAGTGAGTGCCATTAAGATGTTTATTAATTCAAAATGGTTTTTGAGTCGAACTATAACGTCTTTAAATGACTTAATTATAATTTATAAGTTTATAACTGCAATGGCTTAATGCACTTATGATAAAAGTGAAAGCAATTAAATGATCAAACAATCTTATTGTTACAAAGTTGTAAAGTTGTTTCCCTGATATGCTATTATTGGTGACCATTTTGGAAACTTGGCAATTATTTTGGCGGCAAAAGTAATCTTCTAGAAAATGCATGAACTGTGGTCCTATCTCTACTAGGGGCGGGAAATATGAAGAAACTTCTAGAGATTACTTTGTAACGTCACTTTCTGTTGGAAAAGACATAAAAGCAAGCTCTCAAACCAAAAGTCAGTCAGTTGGAATTTGATGAGCAGTGCAAGCTGATGAGCTAATAAGACATTGGTCGCTGTTGAAAGTGCTGTGACTGAGATTTAGTGGTGATCACTTGTTAATTTATACAAGTGCTGTTCAGTTTTGTGACCTGTGCTTAGAGTTTTGCTAAACATCTTCGTGGATAAAAAATTTATTTTTTTATCCTGCTTGTTGGATTACATTCGCGTACACCCACCAGAGGATTTTTGTAACAATATTCTCTGGTTAAATTTCAAAAATGTTTGCTAAGTTCTAAGTTGTTTTCTATATTCTAACGAAAATTGTCCTGTGGGTATACGTTGAAAACAGTTCAACAAACTAGTAACGGAGGAACGATGCTTTATTCACGAACACTCCTGAGAACACGAACACAGGAAACACACAGCAATTACGCAAATTGGCAGAACAAACAGACAGCAAATCACAGATAAGAGTAGAAATAGCACGAACAATACCGCTCGGCGTCTAACAGCTTACTATCTAGCGCAGCGGATGTTCGGCGTCTAACAGCTTACTATTTCGCGCAGCGGATGCTCGGCCTCTAACAGTTTACTATCTCGCGCAGCGGATGCTCGGCGTCTAACAGCTTACTATCTAGAGCAGCGGATGCTCGGCCTCTAACAGATCACTATCTCGCGCAGCGGATGCTCGGCGTCTAACAGCTCACCATCTCGCGCAGCGGATGCTCGGCCTCTAACAGCTTACTACCTCGCGCAGCGTATAAAACTCCAAAGAGAGATTTCAAAGACGTTCGCAGTCCAAAGGCGATCCCAATCGATCAACACGTTCAAAGTCGATTAACAAACACTCTTACTCCCTGATCCGAGCACGGCCTTATAGTCTCTCTGACAGGCCGTGACGCCACATGGAATCATCTGGATAAATCCGGATAACGGCCCCTAAGACAGATATCGTGAAATTTCTAGCATTTTTGAGGTCCCATATTTCATAGCCAAAGTCGCCAAATGTATCCCCAATTCGGCAAAATGGTAGCCAAGGTCAGGAGTCCAGGCCTGGCTGCTGCCGGGCATTCCATACTTACCTCTGTAAAACTCTCTTCCCAACCATAAGACTAGCATTGCTGGGAAGCGACTTACAAGTTCGTAGCAATATTACAAATAGTTTCATATTTGTAATATTATTTACTATTTCAGTTATTTATAGAGTTTCTCAACCATACTTTCAATTTTAAAAAATTATAATTATATTATTAACTATATTTATTTAGGGATTATATTTTATATAAATACAAATGCAATTCTAAAAACATCTTCTTTTGCATCTAGAGGCATTGCCTCTTTGCAGATAGTGGTGCATCGTTTCATATATGCTTGAAGTTTTTGAACTCGTAAACTTCAGCATTTCTTCGCCTTTTCAGAATAGTCCACTACCTTTCTGATCTTAAGTTTGAGTTAGAGAACAAGACATTTTGTTGAAGAGCCTACTAGGAATTATTTATTGAATGAAAAATATGGCGCTGACTCAGATTTCTTATTTCTTAGAAGGTGAAAAAATTTGACGTGTTTCGAAGAATTCTGATATTTTTTCTCTCCAATTTTACTGTTTTTTTGGAGACATTGCAAATTCTATTTCTTTTCTGCAATGTTTCATATTTCGCTCCCGGCCTTTGATGCGTATGCGTAGGATTTTTAATAAGAATTTTATGTTTACTTGAGAAAAAAGTTGAGACTGAATAATAGACTTCTTTGCTTTAATAAACTCGTTCAGCTTTTAAAAAAGACATTTTTTGAACCTCATTTTTATGTTAATAAAGAGATTATTGATTAAGTTCAAAAATATATTCAGACATTTTTCTCCTTCAAATAATTCCGTCTAAATCAATAAAAATTTCAATTATGGCTTTTTACTTATCCAAAATTGCTGAAATAAATGCCCTGCAATATCGGCTGATAATTTAATGTACTGCTCATTTCTTCCTCATTTTGAAAAAAAATTTCCATCTTCATTAAATAAATATAAGACACTTTAAAAGCCTCGAAAGCTTCATTAAATATATATAAGATACCAAAAAACTTCGAAAGCTTCATTAAATAAATATAAGATACTTAAAAAACACCGAATTTAATATTTAAAAAGAGAATACTAGATCTTGTAATGTATATAAAAGAGTAGCGATGAAAAACTGTTATCTAAAAATAACAGTTTTTCTGGAGATTCTAACGTTGTAGTACTTTTTAATATTCTATAACATTTTATTTTTGAACATTAAAAATTTTTTTAAATATCTTCTCATTGCCAGACTTAACTGAAACAGCTTTATCGGTTGGCCGCTACTATGCTTGTTATTATATATAGTAGATTATGTTTGATATTCAATTACTACTCACTTATAAGTCATATTGCATCCTGTTGCGTATGGTGCGAATTTGGTTGGTTGTTTCGAACTATGTGAAAACCAACGTTAATTCGGTTTATGTAATAATAATTATATGTTCTATATATATATATATATATATATATATATATTCTAGTTCAAATTATAGTTAGCTCATTATATTCACAAGTTCAAAGAAGATTCTCCATTCTATAGATGTGCACAACAAATACCACATCCCATACAACATTTCAGAGTTTCTAGTAAAGCCAACTAATGCTTGTCATTTTAAGCAAAGCATTAAAAGAAGCGAAAATAGTAGATTTTTTTTTAATTTGGAAAAAGGAAAGAAATGAATCCGGCTTACAGACTTAGTCAAGGGTCACCTGCAGGCAGGAATTGAAAACAGGGATTTTTTTATATCTGGGGCCTAACTTTCGTCTAAAAGTTGACTCTCGTGAACCGAAAATCCCAAGAAGATTGAATATTTCCGTAATTCTAATGACGCAGTCTTCAGGCTGGATTAATTTCATTCCTTTTCCCCAATTTTTGTTTAATTCTTCGATTTTCACTTCTTTTAATGTATTGTTGTCATTTGTTTTCTAAATTCAGCGGCATTTCGTGCGTTCTAATTACAATGTAATATAATAGTTTCATTTAATAAATATATAAATATTTTTTGGTCTTATTTAGCATCTAGATGAATCATTTTAACCAAAGTATACAAACAGCACCGCAGTTGAATTATCGCACATAACTGAGCTGTTTGTCATTCTACAATGTTCAATTACTGTTTATATTAGTTTTTGAAAAGAATTCTTTTACAATCAAACATTAACACAAAATTTCATCGCATACCATGCAACACCACCTATCTGAGTTTTTTGAAATTTCAAAACAAATTTCGCAACCAAAAACCAATATTTCGCAACCAAAAACGAATATTTATGAAATTTATTAAAATCCGATGTAAACATGAGACCTCATGTTCCAAATAGATGTGAAAAAATTCAGAAAATTCGTTTTTGGTTGTTAAAAATTGAGTATTTTCTTCCTCTTTGAAATTTAAAAATATTGAAATAGGAGGTGTTGCATGGTAAGCGACAATTTGAAAATCAAACAATACTGCAACATGCGTAGTATATAAATACAAGTGGAAGGGTCAAATACTTTATTCTAAAATCAGATTTTCTAATGATTGAATTAAGGTATTATTTTGAAATCTTATTCCTTCTGTCTACGTGTTCGGCTTAGGCTTACCAAACTGAAGGTGCAATTCTTTGTTTGTTGAAGTGGTATAAAGAGGTTCGGTCACTACAAAAACAGGTAAATAAAGATGCAGAAATGAAAGTTATACAAAACAATGAAAACGCGTTAGCCAGAGGGAAGAAAAAAAATCATCTAGGATAATGACGTAATATAATATCAAACTGAATGTAAATCCTGTTGGGCGTAAATTGCAAGAATTTGATCTGAATGCAAGATGGAAGAAAGAAAGAAAAAATAAAATAAAATTTGTTTTTATGTTTCAGATGAAAGTCAAAATGTGCTGAAACACATTTATCATCGTCAGGCAATGGAACAGTCTCTTTTGGAGGAATCATAGCAAAATCTTCCGACCGCATATGCCCGACCGATGCCAAAAAATATGCAAAATAAGAAAATCGGAAGACATTTCCTCATGATATCATTCTAAGTCAATTGTGCAACATTCACTCTGTTGTTATTATTATCTAGAACTGAAGGATATCAAATTTATGGGCAGAATTTAAATGACCCTAATGCGCAAAGAACAGTGGCCAAAAATACATAAAAAATATTTTATCCCAAATTGAAGGCTTCGTCAAATTATCTTTTCTAAGATAATAAGCCATTTATATTCCTAGAATATCTTAATTCATTTCAAGTGTGAAATGTGTAGAAAATATGACTCCATTCCAGTTATGGAGTTAAATGGAAAAATTTCAAATTTAATTCTATACAAAATCGATGGAACCAAAAACATTTATGTCGGAAACAAAAACCAATAATTCTTGTTGTAACATTATAACAATTACTTAAATCATAAAATTATAAACCTTATTAGATCCTGAATTGTGGTAAGATAACGTATGGAGTTTGCACCAGGATTATACGATTCTTTTGTGCCGTTATTATTCACGAATTTTCGAAAAAAGGGGAAACAAATACAACTCCACAAACTTTGTATTCACCTGTTATAGCACCATGCGACTTTCTCTTAGTTATTCGGTTGAAACCTCTTCTAAACTGCTATCGTTTTAACCCTCTCACAGGGTGAGAGGCTGTTCGGGGCTATCTAGAAATTTCCCCTTAACAGCGACGAAGGACTGTCCGTGGTGGTTAGCTTTTTTTGAGGGGAGATGAGGTTCTGAGATTGCTTAGGAGATATGCGCGTTAAGGGGTCCAATCCTTACACACCACAGCCCGTTTAGCACATTAGCGTTTGGGCCTGCATCTTAAGGGAAGGCTATAACAGGAGGTATTGAGGCGAAGTAAATGACCGCCCAGGTTGGGAGAGTTCAATTCATGTCGCATCCTCACAAAAACTCCCGGTTGTAAAGGGGCTAGAAGAAAAAGACGCATTGGGATTAAAGAGTTACCTCCGTTACGACACTAAAACGAAATTCGTACGAGCAGTGAAGAGGATATACGAAAACAACTTCAAGATCTGTTTTAACGTTGGAAAATGGGTTAACAGAAGTGCATTGCAGTCTGAGGAGATTACTTTGAAAGAGATGTAATAAACATTAACAGATAAATTGATACCATCTTCTTTATGATAGCACTGCCGATACTTTTTGATAACAGTAGTATATGGCCTAAATGTACCTGAGACAGATTAAAAATAGCATTCTTTTCATGCTAAATTAACGTTTGGGCGCACGAATTTGATCAAACTGTTGAATGGCTAAGTAAGATCAAAAGCAACAACCAAGTTTTCTAAAAAAATCAAAAATAACAATAATTTACAGATAAACAATAGGATTTTTTTTACCATTTCTTAGTCGGAAACTCTTTGCTGATTTTGGGGGAAAGCTATTATTCAGCGGAACAGAAATGAAGATTTTATAAACAAGAATCGAGAGGCTGTTGTTTGCCAGTTGGAGAATCTGGACTCGAGAGATTCGAGAGTATTGTGTTATTAATTAAAATACCCATCCATTGTGAATCAAGATTAAACTATCTCTCTAATGATACAAAATTTTAGGATATTAATAAAAAATGAAGCGGTCTAAAAGCCACCAAGCCTCAGAAATAAGCTTTCTTAAAAAATTCTCCACTATTTGACCACTAGTATATTGGGCATATTGCCTGAATGCATATGAAAGAGATTAGAAACAGCATTACTTTTTCTTTGAATCAGTGTTTAGACATACGAAGTCAATCTACTGTCCATTTCAGAAAGCCACGCCTATCTCTTCTGGATGATTTTAATCCTCAGAGGGGTGATGCCTAATGAGCAAGAAGGTAACTTCTTTAAATACCGAAACGCAAATATGTATGCATAGAAAAGATAATTTGTAATATTTTAAAAGCATGCGAAACTTGCAAAATCATTAAATGAAATATAATGTATCTATATATTCTTAACAAAATGTAAAAATCTCCTCCTCTATCTTTAATTTCTCTATTTTCGTGGAATAAAAGTCGACTGGCGCATGAATTTCAGTTTCTGAAAACGGACAGTAATTGTGCAATAGTAAATCGAGATCAAAAGCATCAAGCATAATTTAAATAAAAAATAATTGAAAATAAAAATAATTCGAAGAAAAACAAGAGGATGTTTTTCACTATTTCTTAGCTGGAAACTCTTTGCTGGATTTTGAGGGAAAACTATTGTTCACCGAAAGAAAAATTGAAGATTTTACCAACAAGAATCGATAGGCTGTTGTTTGCCTCTTGAGAGTTGAAGAAGCTGGACTCGGGAAATCAGAGAGCATTATTTCATTAATTAAACTATCTTCCAATTAATTGAGAGTTAATTATATCGCCATTGATATATAATTCTATAATAATGAAAAGTGAAGTAAGAAAAGTGAATACACTGTAAAAACTGTGGAGTAATGTCACTCCAAATTTGGTGTTGAAAAACCTTAAAAACAGTGTGAACAAATACTTTATTTCAAGTTAACACCAAATCAAGCGTTCATATACATTTTAAGTGGTGTAGTTTGTATCAAACACCAACACTGGAGAATCCTTACACCATGCTCACACGCATTCGACACCATTCGCGAATTATTTTCACCTGTGGAAACTCCAATTTTGGCATACGTTTGGAAATTCTCCGATGGCAACGGTACATTATTTATAAACAGCCTGATTTGCTTCGCTGTTCCTCTGGTTATTATAAAAGGTATGCATGTTTTCTGTCGTGTAATAAAGATAATTACGTTTTCATAAAAAAAATATAACTTTATTTATATGTATGTCATTTGTATTTAAGAATTTTATTAGATTTAAATTGTATATTACACATGCTATGCTTCGGAAATTTTTTTTACTAAGCCTAGTTCGAATTCGTCGTCATTAATATTCTCCGTAAGTTTTAATTACGAAACAGTTTTATTTTTTGAATCAGTGTACGCATCCTTAATTATTTATTGTTATTCTAAATTGTATCGCAAAAATTTCGTTTTGAAATGCAATAATGTAACAATATGCTGAGCTTCTGATGAAATACATTCAGAAAAAGCTGAAGTTCATTCATTTTTAATTGGTGAAGAAATAACAGCCTGGGTTACCAATATAATCCTTGACATTTTAACTTGTAGAACAATATTTCATTTGCCTCAATACCTGATTTAAATAAAATGTTATTAAGTGAAGCGAAATCTGTATTCCTGTGGAATTGTTCATTATAATATGAAATTCTCCAACAGAACTAAAAAGTTCTTACCAATGATTTTTAAAAATTTTGTTTCAAGTGGGAAAAGCAAATTAATATCAATTTTAATAACAAGAGTCTCAATAATCCTGAAGAATTAAATTAGAAAAATCGAATTTATTAAATTTACATTACAAAAAAGAAAAACCTAAGAAATGCACGAATGTGAAAACAGAAGAAATATTATTTTGGCACAATTCTTGGCATGCATTATTTCAGGATATTTTTGCTGCGACCCTTTTTTTCTCATCTTTTTTTAAAACTTTTTATTGAAGTTCAAATTTCTATCTTTTTACTCATTAAAGATACAGTTAAAAATTGTATATATTTGAAAGCACTGGAAAATTTCAGCCTATTTTGATTTCATTCATTAATATTCGATATTTTGTTTTTATGGATGTGAATATTTTTCATATTTTTTCCCCACCTGAAACGGCAGAAGCAGACGATAATAAGACAGCTGGTTTTATTTCATTCTCATTTGTTTACTGTTTTAATATAATTCACACAGTCTTTGAGTCACAATGGAATAGTGTGTTCTTGTGTGAGAATATTTATTTTCATTCTTGCGGTTCAAAGTTTTATTTGGATTATTTTATTTTATTCCTATTTGTTTGCTGTTTTAATATAATTCGCACAGTCTTTGAGTTACAACGGAATAGTGTGTTCTTATGTGAGAATATTTATTTTCACTCTTGCGGTTCAAAGTTTTATTTAGATGATTTTGAATTATTTTTTGTTAATTTCAGTTTAGAACTTCCCGGAGCTACCGAATCTTACGGATTGATTTTTTTTAGATTTAGTGTTACTGAACTCCAAAATTGGTGGCAAGTACTTTACACCAAAAGTAGTGTGAAGGAACATTCCTGGTGTTTGATTACATCAAGAATTATCTTTGGTGTTTGATTATACCAAGAATTATCTTTGATGTTTGATTATACCAAGAATTATCTTTGATGTTTCACTACACCAAGCATAATTGTTGGTGTTTTACTTCACCACTTTTGGTGTAAAGTAGTTGCCACCATTTTTAGTGTTGTGTTACGCTAATTTTTTTTACAGTGTAGGACACGAATATACAGGCAATAAATGATAAATACTACTTCTTCTTCTGTAGGAACAGTGTTTGGATGC
>BGPR01041360.1:0-13304 GCA_013235015.1 Araneus ventricosus | reverse complement strand
TCGATCTTTTTATCCTATGCAGCCATCCGAATGTTTATTTCGAACGCAAATAGTTTTACATGGCCAAATGGTTGTGAACATCTGTATGCAGGGATTAAAGTCTTTCAACAAAAGCATACACAATGGTCTATTAGCAATCTTGTATGATATATTGTTACTTGAAAAATATTTGATCTAATCATTAAAAAATAAGATATTAAATAAAAAAGAGTTTATTGGTTAATATATAGGCTTTCCCAAATGAGGGGAACAAACATTTATTTTCTTAAATATTCAAACTAAACATATAGTTCCAATAACGAGCAATTGGGTTGTAACAAAGTGAGGACATTTTATCTCTCTTCTAAGCGTGGGGTAAGTTTATTTTTATGAATGCTGTTATTCAGCCTAATGTTTAATGTTTTAAAATCAATTTTATTACCGTTTTTATGTTTGTGTTTGGTTTTCCTTTTTCTTTTAAAATAATGCTTATAATATGGTACTGCTCTCCTTCGTCTTTTGTTGGGAAATTTCGAGCTAAGAGAAGCTATATTTGGCGTAATGCAGGCTTCTTACAGACAAAATCCCCAAATATTTTGAATCCATTTCGAATATAATCCTTAGCCCTTGATAAAGTGGACTAGAATGGATTTCTTGTTTGTTTAAAGTATGTGACTACCCTAAATTCCTCGTTTTGCAGAAAATTTTCGAAATTTGTTTTATTTGTTCATTTTATAGGCCGTACATTTAGGTATCTAAAAATGCTTTATTTTTGTTTCTATTATAATTACAAATAAAGTTATAGCATAAATAATAACCGGAAGTGACAATTCTGATACCGGAAGTTGTAATTGAAAGAGCCTTAAAAATACAAACATTTAGTTTGAACAACTATATTTAAATTCTCAAGCAATATATTGTCTAAAAATATAGATTTAAGCTTCCATTTCTTATTTTTATTGTTTTATTGGTTTTTGGCGAAGCTTTTTTTAAAAAATACAACACAACAGCATTACAACAGTAAAAATTATTTTTTGGCGCTCAAATTGCAGTGTTATAATTTAATTCCACTTATTTTGAACCTGTTCTCAAGTGTTTTTAGATGTAAATTTATCTATAGATGCTTAAAAATTACATGAAAATTGGCAAAAAGCTAATTCAGATATCGAGACGCCACTAACTATCTACTACACAAAATTATGCAGAAAAAATCTAAAAAGCTGAAATAACACAAAAGTCGTTTAAAATCAAGTAAAAGAGGGTTTGACTTGTAAATATGGCGAGTTTTAAGATTCTAATATGTGTACAAAATTTTTTGTACTCTATGAAAATCTTTAAAAGCGTTTTCTGAGAAATTGGAATTTTCGATATTTTTCTACGCGGCAAACATCATTTTGGAAAATGTTTTTAAGATATTAAATTGAAATTTGGCCAAAATATTTTATTTGTTTCTAGCTATGTTATGAACTAGAATCTAAGCTCTCTGCCTATACTTATTTATTTTACTGACTTTTTAGTGAGAAAAATCGATGATTTCTTTTTTTAAATTCGAGTTTGTTCGCAAAGTTTGGAATATCTCCAACATCTTTCGAGGTATTAAAAATATCCTAGTTCATAACACAGATAAGCATATTAGCTATAAACTGTGAAAATATTGATGAAATATATTCAATAGAACTTATTATAGGAGGTTTGGCGTAAGTGCAAATTTTCACTAAAATTTTGCTAAAAATTGTCTATATTTTAAAAGTCAATGAAATTTCCAATGAAATTGCATTAGAATTCTTAGTTTTATAACTCATTTTAATTAAAAACATGAATGTTTCATTAACAATTTGAAAAAAAGTGCTCCGAAGGTAGTCACATGCCTTAATTCGATTCTCTCAAAGTATTTTTCTTAGTTTTTTGCTTTCCTTGAATAGATTTGGATTTCCAATAACAATGTTTAATCAAATAAGGTGAGAATGTGTATGGAAACACTTTAGCTCCTGTGGGGATTGATAATAAAATTTGAAACAAATTTTTATACTGTCCACATAACATAAAAATCTCAGTCAGTAAATTATTCCACTTATATTATTAGCGCACAAAGTTGCAGGCTTCTACCTGCAAAGTTTACAGTTATATTAGAAGTCAAATTTTATGACTTACACCGATTTTTATGCATCAGACAGAAGTTAGAAAGAGAAATTTAGTGCGCGATTCAGGGACAATTTCATGGATAATATACATATTTCCATAAGTTATAAAAAGGAGGTAATCAGGGAATAATAATACATTTATTAACTAGTATTGAATTAAAAAATCGTCAAATAATACAAAATATGAAGTATTTACAAAAATAGTTATAAATATGAAACTTCTACAACTGTCCAGGGCAGTGGCGGCTCATCTGCTCACAAGCGAGCAGTGATACAAATATTTTAATAGCATATAATTGAAATACAATTTTTTAAGAATAGGTTTACCTTTACAATAGCCCAAATTTGTAAATGCAATTCTTTGAATTGTATTTTAGACAATTACCAACGTATATTGTTTCGGTGAGTGAGTTCTAACAAATGAAAACGAACACATAGTAACCAGCTTAGTTCTCTTTGAGGCAGCAGGAAAGTGAAATCTAAACCCCAAAACCAGCCGATGTACGAAACCTACGAAAATCAAATCAAGAGTGCGAAGGCGAAACTTAAATGAAAATGAGGGGAGACAGGAAAGAATGGAAAAAAGAGCTTTATTTGGCCGAGAGCAAAACAGGTTCAGCCGAAAATCCAGCTCTGGCTAAGTTCAAAGAAAGAAGGGGTAGCTATTCGACTTTCATATCACTCAGTTGTGCGCAATAATCTAATTTCGGTGCTCTCCAAAACTATTTGGTTGTCAGGTCCAATCCTATCTGTGTCTAATTTCATGATTCATTTTTTTTTCTTTTCTCGATTTTATTACTTTTCTATCTTCTTGATCATTGAGCTCTCAGAAAGGAAAAGTAAGGATATAGGAATAAAAAACGAAAATACGAGTCTTTAAAGTAAATTTAGTGCAGTAATAATTTAGTGGGTTCAGCAACCCTAATGGAGGAGCTTTTCCTGCTTTTAGGTAAAGCTTAATATTATGAACAAAGATTAGAGAAAATAATTTAATATTCTTATTAGGTATTAGGCTGCTTTCCTGTGATGCCTTAAATTTTCAATTTCTCAAGTTTTCTAGCCATCTTTTATAAACAGGATTTATGCATTATTCCAGAGAAATGAAGTAACTGTATGCGTGATTAGCATTTTTTTCAAGTCATGTTGACTAAATGATGTGCTTCTAAACAAATATTTGCATTTCGCAGGTTTTCTGGGTTGAATAAATTACCTTTTCTACAATAAATATCTCCATTTAAATTTGAGAGAAGCCCTTTAAATATAGGAATACATATATGTGAAACTTTTGCTGATAGAAGAATGAAACTTAGTGTGCTCATAGATAAGTGTATAGGAAATATTGGCTCGACTTAAGAACATGGTGCGGTCAGCCAAGTTGAATTTTTTTCGTCGCCAAATTAATTTCTCGCCAAATGTGGCCAACCCTAAAACTTTGCTAGAATTTCTAATTTGTGCCAGAATTTGAGAAAATTCATGCTAAATCTCAAACAATTTTGTGTACTATTTGCAATTTTATGTACTATTTCCAATATTATGTACTATTTACATTTTTTGCCATGGTTGTCATTAGAATCGCCGCCATCTTGAAACCATCCAAGATGGCGGATATTTGGCGACTTTTGATGGTTGGCGCAATTTCCCAGTTTGTCGAGAAATCGCACCATGTTCTTAAGTCTTACCGAGATATTTTAGCAATTGACACTTTTACTCCACGCGAAAGAGTTTAATTTTTTTTAAACTTTTTATTAACAACCTCTAAAAATGCCAAAGTGTTTTCATGCAAATTACCACCTTATTTAATGATAATTTACACCTGGAAGTATATGTCTAGGTGCAATATTTAAGGGAGAAAAATTACCACTTTTTTGGAAAACCCTGCATATAAACCTAAGTAAAATTTGCAGTTTAGTATAGACAAATTAAGGTTGGAGACTGAAATAATTATTATGAAGCTAATTCCTTCTGAAATAAGTTCTTTAGGTCCCCCTGTACTTCCCCAGAAAAATCCTCCTTGGGCAACGCCCTTGAATTTTGAGTAAATGTCAGCCATCTTGGATTTCTTCCCAAAAGCCAAAATTCAGCAATGGACAATCATAGAGAGGTGCTGTTGGTGCCAAACGTTTCTATTTTGGAAATAAAACTCATTTCTGCAAAAAAAAGTCTGAAATAAAGAGTTGATATAATTTTGTTAACATAAAACAGATTTAAAAACATACAAAACAGCATTTTCCACAAAAAAATTAATTTTTTTAAACATATAATTTCATGGAAATCATTTGAAATTAAAATATTCACGCATAAATAAACAGGTAGTGTTCAATATTGTTCATTAAAATCGTCTTAGTCCCGCTTGATTGAAGATTGAGGGTAAGGTGACCATTCATACTGTAGACAGCCTTCAAGGTCGTCCGCCCTTTTTAAAACTCACGCGATGCGGTGGAACAGTTGGTTAGGGTTAAAAACTACAGGATCTTTATCAATTATTTTAGTATTTCCCATAGCGGCCAATGTGAACGTTTGCACTTTCCTCTTCAAAGACACGTCAGCAAATCTTTTTCCCACTATTCCTTTGACAGCATTTTCGCCTAGCTCCTCTACTGAGTCACAATTAACTTTATCATCGGCAACAATTCCTGAAGACAGAGAATTGAGCTCATCGGATTGGTTGAAGGGCGAATACTGTTTCAGCCAAACTAAAAAATTCTTCAAATCACACGTATCTCGAGTCTGCCACGATTTCGATAAAGAAATGTATTGGTCGGAAGATTTACCCGTCACTTCAGCGAAAGCTTCCACTGCAACCAAAATTTAGGTTAGGTTAGGTTTTAGGTTTTTAATAATTGGTTAAAGAGTAAGAATAAACTTTAGCAATTGAACAAATTAAGAAACATATTATGGAAATTGAAGTGAAGACGATAAATATAACTGCTTAAATATATTATATTTAAACAACTGCTAAATATGAATTCGCATATAAAATTTGTATATGAATTTAGTAATTTAACACACATCACAAGAAGAAGGGGTCCAACTTCAGAAAATGCGAAATGTGGAGAGAACATGAAATGCATTTTGGGTGTAATAAATAAAATACAGGGTGATTATAAAAAAATATTGCCTATATAAGAACCCTTAGAGGAAACAAACCGTTCGCGGAAACGGAATAAAGTTTTGATTGCAGGTATTATACGGCATGTGCTCAAGAATGATGTGAAAAGCAATAATCTATTTCTCATAATTACTGTTTCAGCGACAAAAATTTTAACATTTTCAATCGGCAACACCTCCATTTTTTTAAAACGGAAACGTGATCCTCACTTTTAAAAACTTAAATGGAGTTCTAACGGTATTTTTAGCGCGAAAAATGGCGGCACTAAGCAGAGACAAAAAATGAAAACATGAACCGTGTCGCTCAACAGAGCACGAATTGCTTTACCATTGACAAAATAGTCCACACTGTGTTTTCTGTTCTAATCCGAGATTATTAAGATTCTATCGAAACCAAAAAAAGATAAGAAGGTATTCAGATTTCTAGCTCTGACGTGGGACATTGTGACTGGCGTCATCGTCCTACGCGAAGAAAAGATTTGAGTGCTGTCTCTTGCTTTCTTTCCATTTGACTTGAACATCGTTCCTTTCACATAGAAACACTGCAGCGAAATGATAAATCTTTATTACCTGAATGGACAAAGCGGCAAAGTGATAAACCTTTATCACCTGAATGGACAAAGCGGCAAAGTGATAAATCTTTATTACCTGAATGGACAAAGCGGCAAAGAGATATTGAGTGTCTATTGTAGAAAGCAGAGCCTGCGACGAGGCCCGGGTTCTGTGCAAGCTATGCGGGATTTGATACCGAAATATGAAGAAACTGGTTGAACATGCGATTTATTTCGTCCTGGACGACCTTCCGTTGTTGCTGAGGTTGCTGCAGAAGTGCACCAGGCGCTAGGCGAAGATCGCGTTCCAGACATTCGATGAGTTTCACGCGTGATAGGTGTTCCGAATTCTACAATCAGCCAAATTCTGCGCTCTGTTTGTCACATGTTTCCGAACCAGTTTCAGCTTGTTCAGATCGCGCAAACCATGATCACCATCGATAGTTGGATTTTGCTAATGAATTCCGCATCCGGTATGATCCTGATAACAGCTGGATTTCACTCATTCTATGGACAGACGTGGCACATTTCGCTTTGCTTGGAAACTTTAATTTGAAAAACCGTGTACACTGAGCGATTCAAATGCCCATGACGTGGTAGCATTTGCGTTACACGAAGGGAAAGTGATTGTGTGTGCGGAAAAACAAGCATTTTTACTTGCCTCTCACTTTTATTTTCAAGTGTCCAAAGTCTACAAACTATTACAATAACGATTGCTCGTTATGAATGCTCGTCTTTGAGAGGAGAATTTTTTTCCAATGTTTAAGATGACCACGAATTAAAATATAGAGATGTGTTTTCATACAGTTACCTACAGCAAATATGTCTATCTTTGAGAGGAGAAATTTTTTCCAATGCTTAAGATGACCACGAATTAAAATATAGAAATGTGTTTTCATACAGTTACCTACAGCAAATATGTCTATCTTTGAGAGGAGAAATTTTTTCCAATGCTTAAGATGATCACGTATTAAAATACAGAAGTGTGTTGTCTATGCTAAGTATTTGCAATAAGAACTCATTTTTTCATCTTTGGATAATCAATTTATTTTTCAGAGGAAGATGAAAACTCCAAAAATGGGTCAGAGTGCGCTGGGCAAAAGTCCTTGGCTTACATTGAAATCTCAAAGAAGATGATTTCCGATGTAAGGAAAAACTTCCCAACATGTACGTAAGCATTTCAATGCATTTAGATTGTACTTAAATAGGTATTTTGTAATTTACAACGTCAGAAATGTCATACATTTCCACAACTTGAGTCATAAAAGAACATGCCATATTTTATACTTTCATTTTGTTAACTTTTGTTTTTTTTAATTACAGGAAAAAAGTGCAAAGTACCAAAAAATAAAGATTCATTAGAGAAACCGATTTATTTAAATATGGAGACGGAATTTTTTGAAAATTGGAATTATTCCTATTTTTACAATACGAGAAAGTAAAAAGCGCTGTTTTCTTTTTGAAATGAAAATCACCATATTGAAAGGCGTGTTTAATTTTGGAACAGCGTCTCTTACTGAATTAAAAACGTCTTGCACGTATTTTTCCGTTTCACATACTGAGTTCAAAAGCAAATAATCCATGTTTAAGAGTATAGATTATTAAACTACCACGGATACAATATTCTTAAAATTTCAAAGACTTGATTAAATGCAAAAAAGATCCAATTACTCAAATCAAAAGCAAATTTTTACTACTTTAAAGTTAGTACATCAAAATAGCAAACCGCTCAGAGGGTTAAACTAAATGCATTCTTATCATTCACTAAACAACTGGAAATGTATGGAACAATTATTTAATTCTAATTGAATTTATTAATCTTCTTAATATTTTAAATACTTTTTCAGGTTCCAAACCTATTGAGAAAGATGACAAGATTGTACAAGATGATAAACCCAGGGACTGCTCTGAAATTTTAGCAAGGGGACGCAATAAGAGCGGAGTTCACACGATATGGGCTGGGGAACCTTTCCCAGCTGTAAAACCATTGCAAGTCTATTGCGATATGCAGACAGACAAAGGAGGATGGACGGTAATTTTATTTACAGTGATCTTCACATTTCAGCTTTTTTTACTAGAGGGGGTTACAGATGCTGTAACGTCTACAGGAGAAAAAAGAAAGACCCTCCTTTGCATATGGACTAGCAGAGTCATCGCATACTTAGCCACAAGAAATTTATGTCCCGCATAGGATTGTCATATATGCCCTCATTTTGACCTGTTGTTAATTTATACCTGTGCTTCTGTGTCATCTTCTGCGTTATTGTTAGATTTTTAGAGAATCGATTTTTTTTATCAACAGTTCAATTCCACTAGCTCTCAAACGGGACCACGGATGCTACAGGATGTCCTGGATCTGACTGACGGTTTAATATAATCGGTTTAATCTAATGACTCAAAACAACATTTATATAGTGTGTTTTTGTCTGTGTTTCTCCTAACCGAAACAGTCTTTGCTACCTTTTAAAGATGTCTTTTTCATTTAGATATAATATCTACAGTGTATTTAACTACCTATGAATTTCCCTTAACTGGCATGAAACGCGGAGTGATACTATAATTCAATGACTTTCACTAATTCGAAATTACGCAGTTCTTATTTTCTCCTTCCTCATATAATATTTCCATTTTCGGGAATATTATACATTTGAGATATACACTCTGTCACAAAAAAATATATGCACCCAGAAGAAATCGAGCTACTGTCACGAAACTTGGCAGGAATGTAGGCTGGAAGAGATATGCGAATGATTAAAATTTCGAAGCCAATGAGACAAGCATAAGCGCGATATGCGCATATGAGATGCGCAGCTGGGAGAGTTTAAAAGCATGATTGCTCGTGCCACAGGGCTATTCAAACAAATCTGTCGACCTGGATGGACGGTATTGTGACTAGAGATGCCTCTGAGACGTAACCGTCGACAGTACGAACAACTGTCGGACTTTGAGAGGGGGCGAATAGTAGGCCTCAGATAAGCAGGTTGGTCGAACAGGCGTATCGGCCGCCACCTCAGTCGGAGCGATATGGTTGTTGCTCGGTGTTGGCAACAATGGATCACGGAAGGGATAGTCTACCGTCGCGGAATGTCAAGGCGTCCAGGGATGGCGACCGATGAGTTGGTCGCTTGAGACCTCATCGCTTGTATCTTTTATAATACGGATGGGGAATATGGTGTGTGCCTGCATTGGCGTTACACCGGCATAGGCTCTTCAATAAATTTTGGTAGAGGCCCGACTTGTGCCGGGGACTCTCAAAAAAATATGTGCTGGGTGCTTAGCTGTCCAGTGCTGCTGCTCCTCTGTAGAGTCGTCAGATCCACCGGCAAACCCTTGCTTTGTTGTTTCTAACGATAAGAGATACATGATTTACAATGCCTGGCCCATACATAAGGCTATGTGGCGGCGACATAGTGATACAGTGTGAGGTTACAAACTATTTCCCGACAATGCTGAATAATGAAAGAATTAAAAGGGAAAATAATAAAGAAAACATGATGATACTTTACGGGAGACTTTACAAAGAGTGGGGAAAAAAATGCGATTGTCCAATGGGTACATGAGCTTCTATAGCAAACACTCAAAGATGAAGGTGATGAAGAGATGACTATGATATGTACAATGAGTATGGAAAGGGCCTGAAAGTCTCTGGAGGAGCAACCTAGTGTTCATGGGCATTAGGAAATGTCTTCTGGATCCTGTTCAAATATATCATGTTGATGAAGAAACAGGAAGGATAGGAGGGACTTCACTTCTTTTGTCCTGTGCTTGTCCTGCAGGATCTGAAGGATGGATTGACCAGGACGGATGAGAGACCTTTGGCTGTCGAGGAGGGGGCACCTGAAGATGCATTGTGTTACGACGTTATGTGTTGTGTCCGGCGCCTTTTGTATTTAATTTCTGCTCCTGTTTGAGCATAGTATGTATTGGTGTTTCATTTTTGTAACTACGTTTACTCAGCTTGTGTGTCCGGCACGCTTTTTACTCTTTATGTGTCCAGCACCCTTTCTATATTTTACTGCCACTATGGGCAATGTTTGTAAACTTTTCTCTTTGACTCAATAACTGTTAGTGCAGGGGATGGGTCCAGTCGTTGGCCGACGCGCCTTGGGGGTTTCTTTGCTTCCCCGGGGGCCTTTTTTGCCTTACACCCTTTTTGGGTAGGCTGGGCCGTCGCGGGTATCAAAAAAAAAGGCGTCCAGGGAACACAAATGCGCGCGAGAATCCCTCAATCATAAGAGCGGCCACGTCCGCACCACCAACGTCTCTAGAATCGATTCGATGCCATTTACCACCTTCCAGACATCCTTTAGTATCAAGGGAAACCATTCGGAGACGACTGGCCGACGCAGGTATAAGGAGCCGACGTCCATTAAGACGCCTACCACTGATCCCACATCATAAGCTGTGTCGACTGTATTTTTGCCGATCTCGGGCAAGCTGGAATGGGACCGACTGGAGGCGATGAATCCCGCTTCAGCCTCAATGCTGATGACCAGCACATACGCGTATGGAGGCGGCCAGGCCACCGGTCCGATTCGGCAATTGTTGTCGAGAGGCATACGGCCATTACACCAGGTGTGACAGTGTGGGGAGCGATTTGTTGGGACACACGATCACCTCTAGTCGTCCTTCAACGCACTTTGACGGCACGCAGTTACGTGGACGATATTTTAACGCCAGTTGTACTGCCTATGCTATCAGGTCGCCCAGGTGTCATTTATCAGCAAGGCAACGCTCGTACACATACTGCGCGACTCTCCCAACAATGTCTTCAAGGATATGGCATACTTACATGGCCTGCCAGTTCACCAGACCTCTCGCCAATAAAGCATGTCTGGGACGTGCTTGGAAGGCAACTGCAGCCGTCCCGGAATACTGGTGAATTAACTTCCCAGTTGCAAAGATTATGGCATGATCTTCCGCAGGAGGTCATAGGTGACCTCATTGACTCGATGCCATGCCGTGTTTCGGCTTGTATAGGTAACAGAGGTGGATTTACTACTTACTGATTTGTAACCTTTTCCATGCCATATCTTCTTAATAAAACGGTCTGTTCTTCTGCATTTGTAATCATTTGCTTATCTCCTCTTACCAGACTACATTCCTGCCAAGTTTCGTGATAGTAGCTCGATTTCTTCTGGGTGCATATATTTGTGACAAAGTGTATATATTATATATACATTATGCATTTACACATTTTAGAAATCATAATAAATTTTTAACTTCAAACCTAAGTTGCGCATCAAATTGAACAACTTGATAAGTTCGCCATACTTTTAGATTTGGAAGATGATAGCAGTCTCCTCAAAGAGTAGTTGGGCATTGCAAAAAGGTGACAGTCGATAAGCTAATAGAGTTGTGTGGGCAATTTGCTCCTATAGAAACCGACTTTGTAAACCGAGATCCTCCAGAAATGCAAACGACCATTGTAGGCTCTGCTCAAGAGCAGCAGCGTTAAAAATTTTGAAGGCAATAAACTCTAGTGAGGAACATAATCCAGTTCTAAGGCAATGTACGCACAATTTATTGGCATGCTATGAAAAAATATTATGCGTGAGAAGTTGCCGACGAGCCAAGTTGTCAAGCCATCCACATCGAAATAACTTCCATTTGTGTTACATATTTACAATATAACCACAGGAATCCAAACACATTTTTCAAATTTTTTGAAAACTTTTTACTGAACAATGAAGGAAAAACAACAATTTCGAATCATCACCAAAAATAATGTTTCTTCATAACTTAAAAGAAGTATTCGAATTTGTTTTTGAGAATGAATAAAGAAGCTTAATTAGTAGAAACAAACTCAGATATCTTCCGTTTCCCATCAACTTGTTTGCCACAGTATTGTGCTAATCGCAAGCTTCTCTTTCCGTACGCCGTCACGCAGCACTCAGAGTCAATACTCTACTGTATTTGGTATATCAAGAGCATTTTACCGATTTTCCCGGATAATCCGAATTCCCCGGAATCCGGAAAAAAGTCAGATCCAATTAGTTCTGATTCCCGGGGTTCTACTGTATTGTTGCAAAAATCTTTCGGTGGGTGTATGGTGTGAACAGTCCAACACGCAGGATAATGGAGAATGAAGGTTTATTTACAAATATGCAGGAAAACACGTAGCACAGGTACAGGAAACAATAGTTCTTGCACAGATTAGCAATGTAAACAGACAGCAATTCACAGGTAATAACAGTTCAGCACTTTGATATTTAGCAACACAGTCAGCAAATAACTAATAAAGACAATAACAGCACTTTCAATAGCTCTCAGCTCACCAGCTTCCTAGCTCGCACTGCGGACGAAGCTCTCAAGTCGTTCCCAATGGATAAACACACATTACTGCTCGGCGTCTAACAGCTTACTAGCTCGCACAGCGGGTAGAACTCCAAAGACGTTCGCGCTGCAAGGCGATCCCAGTCGATCAACACACACCCTCCGTCATCCATGCGCTCTCTTTATATAGTCTCCCGCGGCAGGCCGTGACGTCACATGGAATCTTCTAGTACATTCAAGCGTATCTTCTCTCCTAATGGAAATATCGAGAAGATTCCAGCACCTTTGAGATCCCATATTTCGTCGCCAAAGTCGCCAAGATGGTCGCCAAGTTTGTCGCCAATGTCGGGGAACCAGGCGTAGTTGCTGCTAGTCATCCCATACTTACCCCTGTAAAACTCTCTTCCCAACCATAAGACTCACATTGCTGGGAAGCGACTTTCCATGTTTGTAACAGTATTTTAATATGTACTATTTTATATCGATATGCATAAAAGTATAAATTCAAAATATGTATACATTTTTATCGCATACTTTTCTTCCAAACAAATTTTCCCTAGCCCTTGCAACTAATGATTTAAAATTGCATGCATTTTTATATGGTTATTGAACCAGAGAAACACGCTTTTAGTCTCCCCCTTCAACATCGGGAAAATTTGTTTGATAAATGTATTTTAATACGTGAGAGTAAAAGTATCTACACAGTAATTGACCAAGAGAAGCGAGTTCTACGTTTTGAGTCAAGCATTTGGCACTTTGTCTGTCTGCAAATTTGTTTGTTACGTGATTACGACCATATGCGTTTCATATATGATGAGAACAATCTCATTATAGAGGAAAATAATTGAGCACTCATCCACCCAGACTGACACACACTTCCGGCTACTTATGTTTTTTTCCCTCTAGGTATTTTTTCTATTTTGTATTGTTTTCTATGTTGTTCTGTCCAGTGTATTTTTCTTTTTCATTTTTATTTGTTTTTGTCCTTTCTTAAAAAATAAAATTCTCCTCCATCCATCCATCCAAACCGGAAAGGAGCCAAATGGCTCTAAACACGGGGATTCTGGTGGTGTAATGTAACGTAATGTAATAATAGAAAACGATGTATAAGTTTTATTTCTTATCATTTTAATTCGGTAATAAAATAATTATTTTAATTATATATAATTATTATATTAATTGGTAATAAAAGTGTGAGAGGGAATGGAGAATTAAGCTTATGGCATCAGATTTGTAAATAAACACAGTT
>BGPR01041359.1:0-13643 GCA_013235015.1 Araneus ventricosus | reverse complement strand
TTGGATATAATTTGTGCTCGAAGTGCCTATTGTTGCCTGTGATTTCAGGGCTTCTATTATTCAACCCTCTGACTGCTTATCCCGCGATTTACGCGGCCAGAAAGCAAGTCGATTTTTCGCCGCATCATGCGATTTTCGCAAGCTGTTTACTTAGTACTATTATAACGTTGAATTATATTATACTAATAAAGCTTTACATGCCTATAAAAAAATCTCTTGTTTAATGGTATTTGAGCAAGTTTACAAGCGTTTCATTTAAATAGTGATATTAAAAAAATCATCTGTCGGAGTGTTAATTAAAGAGTTCTTGTATATAGAGTATCATCTTATGACATTTTAAACTTTTGTACCTGAACTTATTTTCTGTCTGCCATAGTTTTTGAGACAAAATCATTAAGTTTAAAGATTTGTTACTGAAGGGTATATCAAACGGATAGCGTATCGTGGAAGGTTTCCGTGTACACTAGGGTAATGCCACTCACCAAAAGTTTCTCGTCACGTGACCGGTCAGAGAAGATGGTGGAAATCGTTGACTGCATTCAAGCGGCTTAAAAATGTACACGATAGTGACGGAAAATTGTCAGCAGCGAAAATTCAAACCAATCGGGTGTGACTTCGACGGTAACGTAGTTCGCCTTCCGCGATACCGAAATCTTGTCAATGTGTCACGTGACGGGAAACGTTTAGCTCGAAGATCACGGTGGCATTACCCCAGTGTACACGGAAATAGCTGACGGGAAGCTGCCCGTCTGATACACTCTTAAGGGCACTGTTAGATGATGTTTTCAGATGACATATCATAACTACTTTGCTTTTGGCAGACTTTATTTCCGCAATTCTATCTTTATTCGTTCATTCGTAATTTCGATGTCTGAAAACATAAGCATACACCATTTCACTTCTGTATTAACAGAGTTTCTTTTCTCTGTATCAATAATACATTTTTATATCTATTTTTGAGTACTTATGAACCTCACTTTCTGTCATTTTGTGAGGACGACAAGTTGAGAACACATAACTGGTTTAAACGGACACTCTGAAAATTAATTGCACGAGGAAGATCAAGTGAAAACATATCATGATTTTCTCATGATGCAATTTTTTTGAATCTATAACACTGTTAATTCTACTGGAAATAAGATGCTTAAACTTGAAAACAGATTTCATAATGGGAAATATTGTTACAAACATGGAAAGTCGTTTCCCAGCAATGCGAGTCTTATGGTTGGGAAGAGAGTTTTACAAGGTTAAGCATGGAGTGACCTTGGCTACAGTTACGGCACCCCTGACCTTGACGACAAACTTGGCGACCATTTTGGCGATTTGGCGATCTTGGCGACAAATAGATGATTCCCGAAAATGCAACCCTTTTCTCGATATTATTACTAGGAAAGGGAATACACGAGAAAACACCATGTGATGTCACGGCCTGTCAGAGAGAATGTTTAAGGATTGCGCCTAGATCAGAGGAGCGTCTTGATCGCCTTGGAGCGCGAACGTCTTTGGAGTTCTACCCGCAGTGTTAGCTAGGAAGCTGGTGAGCTGAGCACTATTGGAAGTGCAGTTATTGTCTACTAGTTATTAGTCATTTGCTGACGGTTTGTGTTGTTAGATAACAAAGTGCTGAACTGTTATTACCTGTGAATTGTTGTCTGTTTACATTGCTGATGTGTGCAAGAACTATTGTTTCCTGTACCTGTGCTACGTGTTTTCCGGCATATTTGTAAATAAACCTTCATTCTCCATTATCCTGCGTGTTGACTGTTTACACCATACACCTGCAGAAAGAGTTTTTGCAACAATATTTTGTGTTAATGATATATTTGATTTGATATTCAAGTGTACAAATGCAAGTAATACATTCATGTTTTCCCCCTTGTTTGCCTTTTTCCGTTTTCATCATTTTCGTGTTCACGCGTTTTATTAAATAATTTACCATTTTTCTATTTCGCGCGCCTATCCTCTTTTTTCATTTTTTTTTGCAATCTCATGCCTGTACATTCCATGGCAATTGGAACAGAAAAAAAGACGATTACATATTATTGAAAAACTTATTTATAACTACGGTATATACTTATGATTCTTTCCATCAGATCCATAGCTCCCGTTTAACTTTGATAGCTTAGGTTAGATTAACGTCCCGTTTTGAAGCAACACGGGGGCTATTTAGGGACGGACCTCGTAATTTTGAACCGCAGTCAGATGACGAGGACGGCACCTGAGCTGGAGCCCCCTCTCCTACTTCCGTGCCGCACCAACGGGAGGGCTTTTGACCACTACGTATGAATTAGCGCGCGACAGGCCCCATACATGACGGATGTTCGGTGGAGTCGGGTTTCGAGCCTGTGACCCTCCGGTCCCAGGGTCGAGGCCTTGCCACTAGGCTACCGCGGCCATTTAACTTTGATAGAAAGGAATGTAAGCATCATTGCTTGGATAAATAATTTAATTTTGGAGTAAATTTGAAAAATGTATCACATATACATTAATGATAACTCGATGAAAATGAAAACATATCATACAACATACAAACTGTATACAAATACAGAATAACAGAAGAATTATGAAGGTGAAATTAATTTGTTTGAAGCCTGTCATTTACTAGCTTTACTAAACAAAGTAGATACACCCGGCGTTGCTGGGGTGAAAATATTCTTATATCTTTTATTAATAAAAATTTAACTGTTTAATTAATTGTCACGAAACAGTCCCTAAAACATTTTTTTATGTTACAGTATACCCCACGGGGGGACACCGCGAATACAAGGATATGAGTTGCTGCCGGATATGTAAGAAGGAACTCGTCTCCCTGTGGGCATAGTAACGATGGGGCTCCGAGTCCCTCCACCAGTGATAGTACGTACCTCCTTCGGGAGAGGTCGAGCAGTGGCCCGGTGATGTGCTACTAGGACTCCGGCCTCAGTACTCGAGCTGTCGTAACGGCAACTGTCATTGAGAATCCTGCACGCTACGGCAGGGCGGGGTGATTTGGTTCTACGGTTATGATACAGTACTTGTGAGCAAAATTTTATGAACTTATGATATAATTTATGACAAAAGTAACAGTTATAATATTTCATATCAGCTGTTGACGGCTACGTTGAGTAGGCGTCGTATGCAAGAAAATAAATGTATTTAATATTACCACTGGACGGAATACCAAGTCACGCGTAAATAACTGCATTACACAAAATCTCCCATTATCTGCAACATTACTCACTGTACCAAACGATTTTTAAGAACCACCGAATTTTCATTCTAATTTTTTCCACAAGTTATTCGTAATTCATAACGAAAGACACAAAATTTAATTAAACATTGTGAGTGGCAACTTGGAGGCAAATAAATAAAATTTAAAGTATCTGCAATATTTTCATTTAATAGGAATGGCAGCACTAAAGGTCAAATAATCATTTCTCTATTCTCTTAAGCAAATTCCGAACTAATACACTTGTTATTAATAAGCTCTTTCATAGATCCAATATCGTTACTTCTCCCTAATTAAATCTTGTGTCCATGCTTAAAGAAACTATATCATATACACTGTTTCATTGTCCAAGATAACGTGATCCATGACTTTAGCTATTAAAAGAAATTCCAGATTCGAACCCTGTTAATTCCGATGCTTCCCTTCAAAATCTGTTACATTTGGACTAGAAATGCCAAAATCAAGTTGAGAGCACTTGAAAATTTCTTTATGTAATGCAACTGCTTTCAATTTATCTTTTCCTAATCATTTTCTTTATTTCTGCTGTTACTCAAAATAATAATTCATAATTTTACTTGTGAAACTGTTTAATTTCTTTCACTTCTTGTTGTAGCACATGATGGCAAGTTTATATTTTTAGCAAAAGTTGCGATACTGTGGAATATCTGCTAATCATAAAGGAGAATGTGTGAGTGTCTGTGTGTGTGTTGGAGCTCAATAGGACATGGCTTAGAGCTACGAAATTTGGTACAAAAATGCTTTGGAGGATGGGAATGTGCAGCTCAGGGCAGTTTTTTTAAAATGTTTAATCAGAATTTTAATTAATTAAAAATTAAGCGAAATTTTGGCCTTTTTTACGAATAACTTACGAAATTATTACAGTACAAAGCTAATTTTTACACCATCTGAAAATGCAAAAAATTACCTCTTCAATGATATTAAGTTGTTGTACGATTTTACCCTAATTTTAATAAATTAAAAAAATAATTTTTTGTCATAATTTACAACAAGTTTGCATTGTTGCGATGAAATTCAAACCCTTTACATTGTTTAAACAAATATTTAATTGAGCTTTTCTCTTCCATTGTTGCAAGCTAAGATATCATACTACCGAATTTTACTTTCTTTTTTTCATTTCATCAAATTTCTGTGAAATCTGCAAAGGAAATCCTCAAGATAGTAGGTATATTAGGAAATAACCCGGAAGCTGAACGATTATGGTTGACATGTTTTAATTCTTTTTATCAGCCAGCAGCAGGAGCGAATTGACATGCTGCTGGACGTAATATGTTCAGCGCCATTTTAATGTTGAAACCAAATTTATATATTTATATTTTGAATACAAATATATAAATTTGCATACTTTTAATGAGGAATAAGTAAGTAAAGTTGGCCCTGAAACGTGCAGTTATATGTTACAAGACATGGGCAGTTACTTAACTCCATTAGAGACGTTCATATAGACAAGGAAAAGAACAGGTAAAAGTGTGCGAAAAGAACTCGGTTTAACCCTTCAGCACACGCACCCATTATTGGAACATTAGCACACACGCGGGCTCATTCTGACCCCAGAATGTTAGGCATTTACTCCTTATTTTATTGGCTATTTGTACAAAAATAAAATATGGTCACAGTATAAGAATATTTTTTCGTACAAATAATTTGTATTTAAGACACAGATGCGATTTTCAATACGAAAAAGGAAAGTTGAGCTTATCTCCTTATTCCATACCTTTCCTGTAATCTTTTCTTCTCTGCTGCGCATGTTCGTACGCTGCCATAGCCATAATGCTAAATAAATCCGAAAGGCTTATTATTAAAGGGGTCGATTTCACCCCGCAGTAAAAAAGGGGGAACCCCATGTCACCGGTACTCCATAAATCTTCAGTAAATACTATAGGAAGACAGTTTTTCACAATACATATTGTGAACTCTCTTGAGATTTCCCTGCTTACTATGACTACAATGGGTCTCTATAATCAGTGCCAGCTCAAACTGGAAGAGCGTAGAAAACTTCACCTGAGGAGCTCATCCTTTAGCCACGGTAACAAAGTTTTTCCGGCCTGAGCAAAGTGTGGAATAGCGAGTGCGTCCCCAGAGCACATCCTCTCTCGTCTTCGCCTATCTAGGGAGACTTTCGAGACGGATCCTTTGCTTGCTCTCGATTTCTTGAGGGTGAGTGGGCTCATGAATGGTGTCTAGCTGCCGCTAGACAGAGAGGGATTAGTAACAACAACGTAGAAAACTGGTGGCTGTCGCATCACCCGTGAATGGGATAATGATTTACTTAGACAAAGAATTTCTCATAAATTTCGAGTTTTATTACACAGAATTTTCATTATTAGTGTTTAAAAATAAATTCAAATCAAGTATATTAATTATTTTTAAATGTATTAGGATTATACCGTCGTCGTTCAAGCAAAAGTCACTGAGCCAAGACTTTTTGACGGACTATTGTTGAGATGCAAACTCCGATTTCTAGAAAAATAACCACCCGTTCATTTCTTTCTTATCAGTAGCTGAGTTAATCACCCCTGCCATTTCTGAGTATTTAGAAAGTATTTCAGGAATTTCTCGTTCCCTAATACACATTTTGTCAGTTACTGTGGTTATGGAATAACCCCACGCGTCTTTCCGTTTGTTTCACAAGCCAGTTATTTCACGCGGCTGATAACGTCCGTTCGTTGCTGCCCTTTCCGAATCGAAGCATCTGCTTTCTGCTCACAACGCCGACTTCATATGATAAAGAAATGGAGCGTTTAGGTAAACTTTTTGCTGAAGTTGAAACTGATGAAGATCCAGACTTTGACGATGAAGACAATAGATCTGAGGATATTTTAGGAGAGAATTTTTCAAATCATGAAAGTTTCAGCGAATATGATACGGAATCGTAAGAGGACGGAGATTCTGGAAATGAAGAAGTGAATAACTCGGAATGGTTTTCATCAAAGTTGGCGTACAGTGGAGAAAAACCAAATTTAGCAGAATATTCGTTGTCATAATATTGTGTCGCGCTTGCCTGGAACAAAAAGTCGAGCGACAGATGTGACAAGCCCTGTGAAGAGATGTGAGTTATTCACGAACGATAACATGATATATTTAATTGTCGAGTGCACAAATATATTGATAGAGAAATCCGCACCAAACTTTTCACGTGAAAGAGATGCGAGAAAAATGAACCTCTAGAAATCCGTGCTTTATTAATGGATAATAATGGAGTAGATCTGATTTGTGTTAAGCACTGTATTCTTAATGTCTAAAAGTCAAAAGCGTTTTTTATTTTCATTTTAACCCTTTGAGTACTGAATTATTTGAAGATTTTTATGCCCATGGGACGGATTTAATTTGTCGCAATATGGATTAATATGTAAAAGTAATACATTTTATTTCGAATATGCTTATATTGGTGATATAAATATATTTTTGAAACAGCATTTTAGTTACAAAATATAAATAAATATATAAATGAAACAAAATATAAATATTTATATAGAACAAGAACCAACTTAAAGTCTAATAATTTTGTACCGTGTGGTCGGTAATGCAAAGGTACCTGGCATTGTTTGCATTGCCAAGTGGTTTCTTTTCTTATTTTATGTTTATAACACTGTAGGGTGTTTCTTTAATTCTGTTGCCGGAATATTCTCCGGAAAATGTGCATATTTGTCGCTTGCAAACGATGTGGCAAAATCGCTACTTGTAGGAAGCCCACGGATATTATAATTTGGCAGGACCACTTGCGCCAATAATTCTTCTTAAATTCAGATGACGAGTCAGACTCATCCACCATAACTTCGCCCAAGTAAGCAGATGACGAGTCTCACTCGTCAAATGTACCCAAAGGGTTACAAATATAATGTTTTTAACAGCACAGGATTGAATTTCAATTTGGGGTTATTCTATGACACCGCGCGTCTAATGTTCGCTAAGTTGTAAGGAGGCGCGCGTCTTCTCGGGTTAACTAAACATTAGTAAACCAATCGTAGGATCTATAAAACTGTAAAATAATTTTTACTATTTATAATAACGCCTCAAAATTAATTAAGCTTAAATTGACTATATTTCAAAACAACAATTTTGGACTTTGTGACTTTCGCCTGCACAAAGAGAATATCCAAAACTTTTTAATTGAGTGTAATGATACCGCGAGTAGCTTTTCTCGAATAAATTGTCGTCTTCTTGCTTGTATATCCATCGAGATATTTTTAGTGATAATTTTCAACTTGAGGGAGATTACAGAAAGGGGACATGAAAAGATAAAAATAAAAGGCAAGAAATAAAAAAAGATATATATAGAAAGAATAATAAAGAAAGACGAAAATAAAAAAATGTATAAGTTGAAGCAAAAGTAAGAAAGGAGAGTTTATTAATATATAATTAAAATATAATAATTTTTCAAAATTTGAAAAAGTACAGTATGGAAGTTGATGGCGAAAGCAGTAATAATATTAGAATGTTAAAGAGTTTAGATTTAGGGAAAAAAAGTGAAAATGATTAGATCAAAACATTTATAGGCCCACAATATAAATCATATTCCATTTCTGAATTTTTTTTCTTATTTTCGACACATAATTGACAATAATGCTGTAACACATTTAAACAGTGAAAAGAGAGGACAATATATGTATATATTTCTCATTTGTATCTTTGTATTGTATTTTATTACGCAAGTAACATATTTCACTCAGAATTATGAAAGACTTATTAATATTTTTTAAAAATATATTAATGTTTTTAAATTTGTACATGCTTTTATTTAACTTCTTTCATGCTTGAAAATAACATTTTAGTAAAGATGGAATTTCATAATCGCCTTTTTCACTACCTTCCTAATGTGTTAGAATTCCGAAGCTTTGTGCATTTGTGTGTTTCTGATGATTCCAAAGATTCCGTAACCACTCAAATTACAAATTGTGAAATATATTATAGATTAAAAAGTAGAAAATAATTGAAGCGAAAAATATTTGTACACGCTTTTATTTAACTTCTTTCATGTTCGTAAATAACATTTTAGTAAAGATGGAATTTCATAATCGCTTTTTTCACTACCTTCCTAATGTGTTAGAATTCCGAAGCTTTGTGCATTTGTGTGTTCCTGATGATTCCAAAGATTCCGTAACCACTCAAATTACAAACTGTGAAATATATTTTAGATTAAAAAGTAGAAAATAATTGAAGCGAAAAATATTTGTACACGCTTTTATTTAACTTCTTTCATGTTCGTAAATAACATTTTTGTAAAGATGGAATTTCATAATCGCTCCTTTCACTACCTTCCTAATGTGTTAGAATTCCGAAGCTTTGTGCATTTGTGTGTTCCTGATGATTCCAAAGATTCCGTAACACTCAAATTACAAATTGTGAAATATATTATAGATTAAAAAGTAGAAAATAATTGAAACGAAAAATATTTGTACACGCTTTTATTTAACTTCTTTCATGTTCGTAAATAACATTTTTGTAAGGATGAAATTTCATAATCGCTCTCTTCACTACCTTCCTAATGTGCTAGAATTCTGATGCTTTATGTATTTGTGTGTTCCTCATGATTCCAAAGATTCCGTAACCATTCAAATTACGAATTGTGAAATATATTATAAAAAGTAGAAAATAATTGAAACGAAAAATATTTGAAGGGAAAGCTTAACGTGTGCTAAAATCTAGAATTATTTTTTTTATTATCAAAAATCTGAAAGTGAAAACAAAATTCGTGAAGGCATTAAGCGCTGAAAGTTATCCGATAATGAAATCAAACAACAATATTTAGCAGAATGAAATTTCCAAACATTCATTAAAAATTAAATTCTATAATATAAAACAGAAAACACATATGTTTGTCTGAAAGGTTGTCTGTCTGTCTCTGATAAGAACTGCAACGAAACAATTGCGATGTAAAATTTGAACAAATCATTCTGGGTTTCATTTCTAGGTCAACTGCGCTATTTGCAGTTTTTAAAAGTAAGGTACTTTTAAAGATAATTAAGTAAAGAAAAATACGGCAAATTCTTTTATGAAGGACCCATCGGCATTTTTCATCGTCGTCAATGATCCAGTAGAGACTGAAAATATTGTGTAAGACAAGTCTTGAAATAAATTTTATCATAAATTGGTTTTAATGAATGAAGAATGAGTTCCAATCTATTCCGGGAGCATTGTTATAGTAGTATTAGGGTAGTATTGCCATTTTATTATAAACTAGCTGAAAACCCTGCGTTGCTCGGGGTCCATATTTTTTCATATACCGGCTTCTTGTTTTTTATTCCCCTAAAATTATTGTCACCAACTTTCCCCAACTAACCTAAATCTTCTTTGGATCCTTTCCTGTCGAATTAAAACTTCCAAAAATATAGTCTTTTTATCACCTTATAACAGTATTGTTTGAATGAAAATGCGAGAAAATTCGAAAAAGAATGTTTATTTTAAACAATATATAGTTAAATAACTAATACAGTTTTACAATGCACAAATATACTGTATAACTTGGTTACTGCGAAGCTTCTAAATAAATGTTTTATAAATCAGATAAAGAAAGTCAAAATCGCTCGAGAACAATTCTCACTCGAAAGAATTTCGCTGAAGAAGAATGCTAGAATAAAAATAAATCTTTTAACCTCAGTTAGAGGAATAAAAACTAAATATAAATACTCTCTGTATTAATACTATAAATAAAATCAAACTGAAACTTGCATCGCGTAGTAACTAAACTAACGTCATTGGATATTTGTGTGCATATTAAAAGCTACGAAATAAAAACGGAAGTTAAGTGCATGCTACGAAATAACAGCGGAAGTAAGAAGTCTACTTTGACCAAAAAAAGCAATATTTTCTTAGCTTTAACAGTGATAAAAACACGTGAATAAAAGATCTGATGATAAAATAGATTAGTTTGAATTTTATATTATAACAATAAAAGTATTGTTTCAATTTGAATTTAAAATAAATTTTGAAACGTTAATTACAGTTAGACAAAAAATTGTACAACAATTAAATTGGTATTACTGAAAAGATAATTGTTTGCTCTTTAAGGTGATGTCAAACTAATTTTCGCGCCATAAGAATTTCAGAAGTTATTGGTGAAAAACGTCCAAAAATAACTTAATTTTCGTTATTTAATTAAATAATTAAAAATCTAACTCGAATTTTAAAATAATTTTTATGGCGTTAGCTCCCTCTTGGGCTTAACCATCAATGTGCCAAATTTGGTCGTTGTAAGTCCAACGGTGTTGACGTGCATAAAGAACCAAAAAACGAATAAACACACACATACTTTACCCTTTTATATACATTATACAGTGTGTCCACACTTATCGTGGTCCAATAGCTAATTTCTAACCCGTTAGGGATAGACATATAGTTCCAATTGAAAAAATGTTTTAAATGAAGGAAAGAATTATAATATATGTTTTCTGAGTGAATAAATATATTCCTGAAAAAGATATGAATTCTAACTTTTTATACGGTCCCCCGGTCCTATCAGTCATATTTAGTAAAATAGTTTCGACACTCTAATATTTAAAACAAAAAAGTCCCAGTTTTTAGCGACTAAAACTGACCGATTTATAGAGCTTTGAATATCGTTGACTTAGACCACTTTACACCATTTCAATAGCTGTCTTGAAGACGATCCACCAATCAATGCACAGCACTTTCTCGACGAAGCCGCTGATTGGTTAAAAATCATGAAATTTGTAGCTCCGGAACTCGCTCAGTTTTAGTCGCAGAGGAGTGGAACTTTTTTTGCTTAAAATGCTAGAATGTCAAGAATATTTTACTAAATATGACTGATAGGACCGGGGGACCGTATAAAAAGTTAGAATTGGTATTTTTTAGAGATATATTTATTCACTCTAAAAACATATACAGTGAAACCTCTCTGAGCGGCCACCCCTCCGTTCCGAGAAAAATTGGCCGCTCAGAGGGGGTGGCCGCTCTGAAGGGTTTTCGTTGCAATTACAAGATAATTGCTATAATACATAATATAAACAACTAACTTGATGCTGTTGCGTTGATCACGCAGAAAGGTGTATTGTTATCATATTTTGTTTAAATCTTCTGTATCTTTTTTATACTTTTTCTTTTTTTACCTTTTAATTTATATTTCTATTATTTGTTTCTGTATTATATTAGAAATAGCTGCATATGCACCATTTTATATATTACAAAGAGTTCTAATTAATTTTTGACTAATTAATTTATAGTTAATATCTTTGTTAAATCTTGTTAATTATAACTGATATTATAAACAAGTCTGACACATATTTCTTATTTAAAATGAAGTTTGAGACTTATCTAAAGAGAAAATAGTACTTTATTTAATAATTTTTTACATTTTTTGAAAAAAAGGATACAACTTGTGACTGTTTTAAGTTTTTGCCCTTCTCGGAAAAAACCCTTTTTTCAAGTTCGTTTTTCAGTTTAAAAAGTAAATCTCTAACCAATGCTTTTGTTAAATGGGATGGGCGAACCCACCCGGCGGCCGTTCAGAGGGGTTGGGTGGCCGTTGCTAGGGGTTATTTTAACATTAGGTCTATGGGCCGAAAAATCCGTGCCACGAAAAATTGGCCGTTAAGAGGGGTGGCCGCTATGTAGGGGTGGCCGTTCGAAGAGGTTTCACTGTATTATAATTTTCCCCTTCCTTTAAAGCATTTTTCCAGTGTCTATCTCTAACGGTTTAGAAATTAGTTATTGGACCACGATAAGTGTGGACACCCTGTATATAGATATTGCTAAAATTCTAATTTATTTAAAGTGTTTCTTACAGCGTCTCGCGTTTTTACGATTTTCATTTTCCCTCCTGACTTTTGATTTTAAAAAAAATTTATACTTCTTATGACACTATTAAAAACGTGTTTTAAAAAGCTTTAAAATTTTTTTTATGTATATATTTTTTAATTTTCCTTTCCTTCTTTAAGTACTTATTTTCAAATTCTTCTTATCCCCTTTTTCACATACTCACGTGACGTTCGTAGCCGTTCTTCTTTCTGCATAATCATGAATCACGCCTCTGACATTCTGTAGAAGCGTATTTGTGAAGGTTCTGACCAATGGTCAAGACTTTTAGTGGCACCCCTAGCAAAGCTAACGTCATTTCAGGGAATTCAATATTTTGAATGATGGTGCGTCGTCCAGAAACGCATGATTATTCTTAGGATGCAGAACTAAAGAAAGGAGACATTGTCCCCAAAATCTTAGGTGGACTATGAAACTGAATGGCAGAAGATGGATTTTGTGGTGTGATTCTCTGTAAAATCCTTTTCTGACATTTACAGGTGTTGGAAGATTTCCATGTCTCGTCTCCCTGTTTTGTTAATTCCGTGCCCCCTTACCAGGAGGAGTCTTTTCATGCTGTTCCAATATCTTATTTCTTTGATTTATCAGTAACTCTATGTCAAATGTCTATTTAGTACTCAAACCAAAATATATTTCTTTTGAAATAAGCTCCTCGTAGCATATTTTAGAATTAATTTTCCTTCAAAGTATGAATTGGCGCCTTGTGTTTCAATATCCATTAACCCTTTCAATTTCACTACATGTTTCGTTTTGAAAATTACTAAATTTATTTTAAAAATGAGTATTAGACATGTAGCTTATCTATACTTATAAAAGGCAATGTTTGTGTGTGTGTGTGTGTGTTTGTCTGCGTTGTCCAGACGAATCTATCGCACTTACAGCCATGAAATTTGGCACACACGTAGTCGTAATGGTGACTGAATGCACCTCAAAACCGGAATTTTGAAATTTAATCTAGAAATTTTTTATTTAATATTTTGTGTCTTTTTGGGTGATTTTTCGCACTCATTTCTCAATAGCATGGCTTCTAATAATTGTACGGAAAAAAACAGTTACACCATCGGAAAGAACAAACGATTTTCGTTCTAATGAAGTTTGTTTCGTACGTCTAACATAATTTACTGAATTTTGAGAAATTTTTGAAAAATAGTCACTTTTATGGTAATTTTTAATAAAGATTTCTTAAAATTATCACATCTGACGTTCTAACATCTCTATCATTTAAATTTTTTTTCAGCTTATAAATGGAACATTTATGTCGGGTTTGAAACAAGAACTGTTAAAATATCTTTTTTCTTTTTTTTAAAATTAATTTTTCCCTGATCGGTTCAAACAGTTTTTCCGATAGCGAAATTTAACAGCGAGAGCTTCTCCGGACCATCCCGGAATGCATTATTGCAACGTGACCTTCTTCGCGGCAGATGACATCATATGCTTTCGTGACGTCATTACATTCGCCTTGCCGAGAGGTAAAAGCAAAAATATTACATTTCTGTTTTCACTGAATTTTGAGAATTTTTTAAAAAATACCCATTTTTTTGCCATCGAGATGTTACTTTTGTTTTTAAATTTGTTACATCCGACTTTCTAATAACACTATTTTTTTCAGCTTATAACTAGAACGGTTCTGTCGGATTTAAAACAA
>BGPR01041357.1:0-13644 GCA_013235015.1 Araneus ventricosus | reverse complement strand
TTCTATGGTATGGAGATTAAGAGAAAAATAATAAAAAAATTTAAATTATAAATTTAATACTACCGGAAGGGGGTTAAATTTTCAAAAAAAATGGAAAAATACTTAATTTTAATTATTGATTATAAGATTTTATATTCGAAATAATTTTTTGCAATATAAATAACCAAAAGACATGATTAATGAGTAGTGAGTAGTATAATGTACATTGCAACATTTTACGACTCAGCTCCCCCTCCCCACACCGTCAAATCAGTCCGGCTAAACAACTAGAACAGTAGGCAATCCCATCTTTTTCCTGTCTCCTGCTTTATCCTCCCACGCCTCCATAAGTCGGAAGTGGTACTTCATGGAATCTTCCCCACAGTCACACCTTTAGTGACAGAACGCCGCCCCATGTCCCCGTGCCTGATGCCATGACAGCAACTGTGCCGGTTGGGTGCACACAGGACTACCTGAAGTGAAAAAGTTTTAGCTGCAGTTAGAACATTGGACCGATTTGGTATTTCCGACCGAGCAGGCACTGCCGTCGTGTCAGCTGCTCTTCAAGATGTGGGCATTATCTCAGAAAGCTTTGTTTTGAACGTTGTTGATAGAAATAAAATTCGGCGTGTTAGAACAAAGGCAAGAACCACTCTATTGTCTCAGGTCATAAAAGATTATGACCACGACCAGTTTGGTTTATACTTTGATGGGCGAAAAGACAGGACTCTATCAATGGAAGACAACAGAAGAAAGGTCATAATAGAAGAACACATAAGCTTGGTAAAAGAACCTGGCTCTGAGTACATCGGCCACGTGGCTGTAAATTTCGGGAGAACGCAAATTATTGGAAATAACATATATAGTTTTTTTGTCATGCGTTGACAATGACATAGATGTAACAAAGTTGGTTTCGACGGAACATCTGTCAACACAGGTGTCAAAGGAGGTATTATACGTAACATGTAACTGGTCCTGAATCGTTCACTACAATGGTTTGTGTGCCAGTTACACGCCAACGAGCTTCCACTACGTCATCTTTTCGCGCACGTGGATAAAACCACAACTGGGCCCAGAAGCATGACTGGCGAAATAAGAAAATCGTTGGCCGGATGCGAGAAGCTATCTGTAGTTTCATCCACGCCAATAGAAAACACGCTATGTGAAGTGACTAACAAGAAAGACTTAAGTACTGATCAACTGTACTTAATGAAAATTTGTGAAGTCATAAACTGCTGACATTGCAGAGAAAGTCTGTCGAAGATAAATCCTGGAAAAGTTTGCCACTCAAGGTGGCTTAGAATCGCGAACAGAATTCTCAGGTTCAATGTAGCTCACGAAAATTCATCCGAGGCTTTTTTGACATCAACGACATTCAGTACAAAAGTCTATGCGTCTTTGTGGTTCAAGATCAAAACGAAACCATAATTTATGAGGCACAGACAGCATTTGCATCAATCAATCGTTCTATCGCGTTATTTCTCGAATGATTTGAAGGATGTCATAGACCCTGCTATTAAAAGAAACTGATTTTTTGGCCATCCAGAAAATGACCTGATATCAATGCTAGCTGACGACATAAATCACATAAGGGAATTAGCCCTTCGAAGAATTCTGAAAGCACGCAAAGTCATTGCCTACTGCTCTAGTTGTTTAACCGGACTGATTTGACGGTGTGGGGAGGGGGAGCTGAGTCATAAAATGTTGCAATGTACATTATACTATTCACTACTCATTAATCATCACTTTTGTTTATTTATATTGCAAAAAAACTATTATTTCGAATATAAAATCGTATAATCAATAATTAAAATTAAGTATTTTTCCATTTTTTTCGAAAATTCAAACCGTTGCGGCAGTATTAAATTTTGAATTTAAATTTTTTTATTATTTTTCTCTTAATCTCCATACCATAGAACATCTTTTCCGCATAGGTAGGTTTTGATTAATAATAATTTTTTTTTCTCCATAGAAGAGCGATCCACCCTACTGTATATGCCTGCTCTTTTATTTAGGTAATTTGTTTATCTATGCTATCACACTTTTGCATACTGCATTTTTTGTTTTACGTTTTTTGCACAGATGTAGAGGTTTGGTGGTCTGGACACACGTGCGAAAAATATGGTTTTCCAAATGTACGCCTGTTATTTTGAGTGTCTGACCTTGAGCCTGGAAAATGCTATTTTTAAAGGGAATTGTTACCTTTTGAGCTGGGTTGGTAAATCCTTCGGTATTATCGGAATGCGTGGAATTGAAACAGTCTCTCCTCTAGCTATGCCAGCCATAAGGCTACGAACACACGGGTCGGCTACTGCGAATTCGGCTGAGAGCTGAAAACGTGTCGGTGGTGTTCACACGGGGCGTTTGGCGAATCGTCGCTGTATGGTGGCGCTGCATATTCGGCTTTTGTGGCCATATTCGGCGTTAATTTTCTGAGTGAGTGACATACGTGGCTCAGAAATGGTGATTTATTTGAATGAAGGGATTTATTTGAAGAGCTCCCATCGAAGGAAGAATTCATTGGATATAATGAATAAAAATTTCACAACTTATAATGTATGGAACTGTTTCAGAAAATTCTCAATTGAATTCAGGATAACATACATTAGTATATAATTTTTTGTTTTCCGGTGTTTCATATAATGTTCTCACAAATTAAAGAATATCCTATGGATATTCTGCTTATCCTGATAAATAGTAGGCATGCAATTGAATTTAAAATAATTTTATTTTGATAAAAATTCCATTTTGAGTTATTTTTAAACAATATAACAATACATAATGATCATTGCATGTGTTATTTTGTAGGGAAAAAATCGCTTTAAAAAGTAAGCAATTTCATATTTTACAAAGGCTAGGGATGAGAAAAATTATTTTTCAATATATTTTTATTTATGAATCTCAAGTCACATTTTTTCAAGTAAGTTTTCAATTCGAAAAATAATAAAATTTGAACATGAAGAACCGAAAAGGTTATACGTTACACCTAAAAGTTATATGCTAAATATTGTTCAACTGACCTAAAACATTAATAATCTTCAACGGTTCGTTAAAAAAAATATATATTCTGCTTTTTTTGCAAAGTATAAATATAAATATATTCTGAAATTTGTTAAAATTAAGGAAAAAATTGCACAACTTTGAAATTCACAGCAGTGAAATGATTAGGATAGAGTCGCCGAATTTTGACCATCTGGACGTTGTTTACTGCACTGTGGTGGAGAAATAATTTTAACGAAAAACAAGTAATTGAATTTTCTTGTAGCTTATTTATTTATTTTCAGAACGGCATTTTATGAAATGGACTTTAAATTAGGAAAAAGTAAATTAAAGTATAGCAACTTCCTTAATATCAAAAATTTGTAACAAACTGTGTAACAAATTTTATCCATCTAGCTATTCAAGTTTTTGAGTTATAGTGTTCACATAAACGCGGACAGACAGACTTCCCGTGGACGGATTTTGTACAAAATTTGATAAAAACCTACAAATTATGTGTCAAGATCAGATTCCAAATTTCATCCCCATAGCTCTAATAATTTTCGAGTTATCGGCTCACACAGACAGATACGCAGACAGACATAATTCCAAAATTGTGTTTTTCGGACTCAAGGGGGTCTAAAACGTGGAGATTCGTCAAAATCTCGAGTTCGAATTTTTTGACGATTACAATATTTTCTCTTTGTATATTTCCTATACGAGAAAGTAAAAAAATTAAATGTAGAAGAAAACTTGATGCATTTAATGAATCAGCGACCAGTTTAATTAATGTATCAGTGAAAATCTGAATATAAAACGAGTGCCGATGAAAAGACTATTTCCTTGAAAAAAAACCTGTCCCCTCATATTATAGTAGATACAAATTTTAGCAAAATCATTTCTTCACAATACGCCTGTTAAAGATATTTATAAGAAAATAAAATATGAATATGCCTTTATAATAAAACAGCTTAATTAAGCTTCTATTATGAAATAAAATGTATTATAATTATCCTTCTAAATAAAATATTACATTAAAATTACAATTCAATAATATTTTCGAAAGTTATCTCGAAAAGGTGAAAAAAATTGACTTGATATTACATTTTCATCCTGTACAGATACAGACACATTTGCTTTAATTATTTGTAAAACATCATAATATATAATAACAAATTATAATTAATCGAAAAAGAAACAAAAAATGTTTTAAATCATCTAAAATCTTATAAGTTTTTATTTAACTTTAAAGAAAAGAATCGGTGCTTGGAGCTGCCATCCGGTTAGAGCGAAAACGCTTTCGTACAAAAACACGTGTGAACACTGTCACTGGTTACTATGGGACCACGCGACGATTTGCCGGCGAAACCGGATCTGTTTCATTGGGGAAGGATAATACGCGCTCGACGAGAACCGGTTACACAACTTTGCCGCGCCAGTGTGAACACCGCCATTAAAGAACACGGGATCACATGTCGCATCACGGCTGCAACTTTCGGCGGAAACGCTTCGTGTGTTCGCGCCCTAACAGTAGCTCGCACGACGTTTGGGACTAGGTGTGTATTTTGAAACCGTGTGCTCATTGCTTATCAGTTCCTCTGTGCTATGAATAATTTTGAAAATTTCCCCTTTCAATTTAATACACTGTTTGAATCTCTCATATGGACCTTTATCAGTTTTCAAAAGATTAGTCCAGAACCAGTGTCTTTGAACAGTTGAACTCTCATATTAGTAGTGAGTTTAATTTTTTTTGACCTGCTTCCATAACGGAGACTTCTTTAAACATGAATTTTATTCATCCACCGGTATCCCCTAGTTATTATTGGTTCAATATGTCTAAAATTGCCTGACATCAATACCGCCATCCCTCTCATGATTCTTTGGCTGTTATTAATATCTTTCATAGTTCGATTTAACGCTTCAACTGCTCTTTTTTGGGATATTGTACATTCGTCCCAAACTAATAGCTTATAATGCTATAACATTCTACAGCTCTCACTACTGCGTCATTTTTTTTTTGTCTTTCCGAATTTGAGTAGATTGAGAAGGAAAGACTTCCAAGTACCGCCAGGAGTATCCAGAAAGAATAAACCACCTTCACCACTTTCAATCAGTTGCAAAACACTATCGAAAAAGTTTTTTTTGTTCTGAGTTCAATTGTGGAACGAACTCAGTTAGTCACTGTTGCAATTCTTCTATATCGTGGGACAGTTTCTGCATTAGGTCATTAATAATTTCCTCTAACCTACGCGGTCTACTCATTCCAAAGTTCTATACCTCTTTACCAGTTATCGCAATATCACTTAAGTCTTCTACCTAATTTAATTCTCCGTTACAGTAAATTACATCATTGCACTCAATAGTATCATCAGGCCCTTACAATCTGTGGAATATATCATCCACCATACTATATGTCATTCGCTTCTACCATTCAAAAGAATACATAAAGCAAAATATATTTTCGTATATTTTCCTTTAGTTATAATTAACATTAGTTTTTAAATTTTAATCTAAAAACTCTTGCAACTATATCATATCTATCAATATATTTCTATCCCGGCGTCAATTTACCTACAATTTCTTCAGCAAACTCAAAAAATTAAAATCAAGCGTCGAGTTGAGTATTTTTTATTCCACAAATCAATTTATTTCTTTTCTTAGTAAGATCACATAATCGCGGTTTCCTTTATGATCACGTGGTGTTTGACTTTAAAAATAAGTCATTCCACGTGTTTACGCTTTTATAAAGGATCACGTGACAGTGAATTTTAAAAATAAGTTATTCCACATGCTTACGCATTCCTTAAGGATCACGTAACAGTTGATTGAAAAATTAAGTAGTAATCTTCATCGCGAATTGCTGAGTTAATGGGCCTTTCTTTGTTAATTATTTGATTGTTGTCTGTAGTCAAAAATATGGAATTTATGATAAAATCACATATCCTATGTCCGTTACTGGGTTTTAAGCTACTACCCTGCCAATTTTCATCCAAATCGGTTTGGTAGTTTGGCCGTGATAACGTAACATACAGACAGACAAACACACTTTCGCATTTATTATATTATAAGGATGACATCATATTCAATATTGAAAATGTACATCTAGAAACATTTCATTCTAGATTACACATATATTATGATCAACAACACATATATTATGAAAACAATCACTTCTGATATTCATGCAAAAAAATACAAAGTCTGGTTTTAAATTAATTTTTTCCATGGAAAAAATATTCTCTTGGCTCTAGCCTTCAAAGACAATAAAAATAAGAAATCAGTAATACAATATGCCGATAAGGTTATAAGAAAACATGAATATCATAATGTAAATGCAATATTATAAGTAAAAAATAAGTTCAAACGTAAACAAAATGAAGTAAAAAATGAATAAAAATGGTGCAATGCAACAATTGAAATTGATAAGATCGTACCTTTCCTTAAAATTATTATGATTTTCTCAAACACTGGATCATTATTATGAAATCCAGAGACAAGGCACATTCCTGATTTGTAAATACATAATACCATTTAATTCTACTTTTTTTTAATGAATAAAATTCCTCATAGCCTGAAAGAAATCGTGTGATCTCTGTTGAATAATTTTTTATATCTATGATTTTCCCACTTATCATTGAATCCTTTATCCCTATAGTTCGTAAAGATTCTAAATTATAATAATTAATCGAAATATATTATTAAATTTAGATTTTTTAATGCTTTTGGCAACATGTGTAAAATATAAATGCTTTACCTCAAAGCCAGGAACAAGTAATTGGACTCATTGACCAGGAACAAGTAATTGTATCAAATGCAAGAATAAGTTGTGGATAATGTAACAGAAAATGAAATTTAGGTGTAAGTTTAACAGTAGGAAATATCTCTTTCAAATGATTGTGATGATCTTGAATCAAGTGTGACAAATAAGACACAAAAGATAAATTGATTTTTGGTGCAAGAACAATATCTACTATTTCTTTTAATGTTAAGAGAAGACACCATGCAGGTTCAGAATCTGGAACACTTTGAACAATAAATAATGGCAGAAATCTCAGCAGGCACCATGTACGGGCAGCAATCATTTTAATACCCTTCTGAGAAGGTTCTGTAATTAGGGTTGGTTTGTTAGCAGCATCATGAAACCCAAATTTTGAATGCTTGATCTTGCAATTTAATTGTGATAGGGTATTAACTATACTTCTTAACTATAAAATGATTTATAATCAACCCCAATTCAAATGAAACAACACCAAGCACATCGTGCATTGCATATGGCGGTAGCATGTTACTGCAATGAAAATATTTTAAACAGTTAAAAGGAGAATCCGACTTTAAATCAAAAACAGATGTATACTTTGAATCCATGTTTACTAACGACAGATGGTGATTATACATTTGTTTGGTACGCTGTACAAATTTAGATTCTGTAAAATTAGCCTCCATATAGCATTTTGTTGCTATGCAAAAGTGACAACAACGCACATTTGCACTAAAATTAGCAATATAGCCACCTATTTGATGAGCGGCTAAATTATCACCTATTATAGAAACAATTCCACCTTTAACATTATGAGGTATTCCTGAAATAATCATTCCATCGGTTTCTAATAAATTTAGGTCTTTTATCAGAGGTTGGAGAACTGCTTTAAAGCCGAAGTATTTTATATCTGAAGATCTGCCCAAAATAGCTAATTGCATATCTTTCACTGAAGAATGATACTTAGATAGAATGTTTCCTAATGTAAAATAAAATGCACCTAACTTGTGCTTTGCTTGATTACCTCTTAATGGGTTAAACACCATAAATTCATCAAAATATAGTAAAATTTGTATGTTTGGAAACAAGGGGTTGTTCTTAAAATTGGTTCCATCATGAATATCTGACAAAATATTTGCATTTTTATTTTCCGATATAGACATTATACAATCTAAAACTTCATTATTTTTGCAAAATGCTTGAATCGCTTTTATAGTAGGTACATACTGGTAGTTTGAAACTTGAGTTTTCGATTTTAACATATATTGCACAGGTTCAACCTAACTTAAGTTCTCCTTCAGAAATTTTTTCTAAGCATATTGTGATTTCATAACATTAAAAGTGGAATTTAAATTACTTACTGCAGGTTTATTTAATACAAATAAACATAAGAAAAATCTTTAGCACACTGTGAACAACAAAAGATACTGGTACTACAAAATAAATAACAGAAATTGACAAAATAATACAATTTTTTTCCAATTTGATATAACTTTAAATGTTATGCTTAAGTGACATTCTGCGATAAAGAATAAGGACTTTGGTATATTACCACCATCAATTTTCATTATGTATATTTCTGAATAAATTTAAGGGTGGAAACAATATTTTTTGGATAAGTTATATTTATTGTAAAAAATGACATTAACAGTCCAATAGCTGTTATGAAATTGTCCGTTCTACATAACATTTTGTTTTGAGCTACATTACAGAAATTGTTGTCTTTGAAATTTCCAATAGAAAATATTTTAGCTGCTACAGACTGCAGATCTCCTTCAACATCTGAGGTAACCTAACAGAACAAAAATTATGAAATATTGAAAAATCATTAAATTATGAATAATGGCCTTTAAGCTCCTAAAAACAAATATAGAAAAAAGTGCCCTATTAGAGCATTTTGAGGGCCTCTGGGAACCCTGAATAGAGTCGGGTAAGGTAAAATGGGTAGTCAAAATATAAAACAGATATTTAATTACATATGCAGTATTTTGAGTTGGGTATTCAAGATGTTTGCTCTGACTTTCATTTCTTGATTGATATTATCTGACTTTCATTCCTCGATTGATATTATCTGACTTTCAGAGGCAAAACATTAAACGAGTTTATGCCTCAAGTTGTGTGTTTAAATTTCATCGTCCAGATTATTGAGGAATTCCTATTATATTGGCAAAAATCTTATTTTGGAAATTTCTGCTGCTGTTTCAACTTAAATTTAAGGGGAAAAAATTTTAATGTCATATTTGAGAAATGGGTATATGGGTCGGCTGAACATTTCGCATATTGTAAAGGATAGACACAGCATTATTTCTTAAATAAATAATTCACTTACAATAAATTAAACAGAAATATTCCATGTAACAAGTAGTTAACTTAAACTAATCTTTTTTTTTCATGATGAACCAATTATATTCTTAATTTAGGATTTCTTGTTTCTGTTCTTGCAGTCATTCTTGTTCGTACACAACACAAATGGTAAATTACATTCCTTGACATATTTTAAAATAAATATAAAATCAAAGAAATAAAAAGCGCAGTTTAAATTAAATTCTTTTAAAAAAATCTCATGGTGTAAAAGTTTTGAAATATGCAATATTTGCAAAAGCTACCAATTTTACTACTATATGCTTGAATAATTCAAAACAAAGACACAAACATATATTTTGAAAAATTTTAATAATTAAGATGCTCTAGAATGGTGAAATATATTGAAAGCAAAACTCGTAATGCACAAAATGACGAGAAAATGAAAATATTGCAGATTTTATATGTGGGGGAAGCAAAAATATTGCTGTCGAAGGTGTTACTTATTATATTTAAGAAGATCAAATAATTGTGAATGAGCCATAATTTAACAATAGATGCTATTATCTTTAAAGACACCATAATTACATATATGGGGAAAAAATCAATCAACTAAGAAGAAATTAACTTTATGCTGATATTTTTTGCATTAAAAATCTTTTTAACCTGATTAATAATTATATTACCATATCAGTGTATTGCAGCAAACACATCTTTTTATCACTGTGTGGGGTAAAATGGGTTTACCAAACATAGTTAAAAACATCTCCATACAAACATATATATATCAAATTACTAGTGAAATTTATTTAATTTTACTCTTAATATGTGTAATGTATAGATTAAACAAAAAAGTTTTAATAAACAATATTTTTACTTTTAAGATTGTTACTTAACCCTTCAAAGTAGGGTATTTTACCCCACTGGGACCTATACATGAAAATCAAGTTTAATCTAAAAGAATAGAACATTTTACCTACCTCTTCAACAAAACATTCCACATGCTCTTTCAGCAGGTATGGTAAAACACACAACCCTAAACTAGTTTTCATATTCTGATCTTCATTTTCTGAAGACTGTAAAATTACTTCAATTTTATTCTTGGTCTCTTTTAATGAATCAGGTTTCTTTTCCCTGAATAATTCTAACAATTTATAATCATATCCTTCACCTTCTTTAAAGGATTCTTTTATGTTAACCGCAGTCAACTGTTGTAATTCTTCATATTGCTCTTCTTCTTGGGAAAAAAGTGGATATTGCTCTTTTTATACTAGTTTTATTTTTGATGCTGTTACTGCTGTATCATTAATATACGTATACTGCTGTATCGTCATTATTTGTGTTTAGTGACGAGTCCACTACCCGAATTTTGCTCTTCTCTTCAAGTGAAGAAATATCTTCATAGTCGACATATTCATCAAAATCTGAATCATACTTTTGAACAGAAAAAAAAATCTCGTGCGAAGTGAAAAGTTGATTCAATTACTTGTCACCATCTGTAATTTCTCGAACTTTAGAGGATGTTCTGTATTGGATTAATACCTTCATCTACAAGAAAATTAAGAAGATATTTGAAGCACTTGGGATTAAAAATATTACCTGCAATTCATTAATAATAGTAATTTAAAGGTAAAAATATATCCAAGGAATATTAACATAGACAAACATTTTAGCATGCTTCTTCAACATTACTTAACAACAACAGTGAGTAAAAACGTTTCAGTTTTAATATTTCCAAACACCAATAAACGATAAATTAACCGTAAACAGATCGTAATAAATATGAAAGCCAACCCATTTAGAGTTAGTACAATAAATTCCAATATACTTAAGAATAAAAAAAATAAGTTTTACTTTTATAAACTAACAAGTACACATACCATACGTTGAATATCTCGGAAAGCTTCGCCGTTTCGTCCCATGTAGTGTATCCTTACGGAAATGGCGGTTAAAAAGAGCTTTGCTTTTATTGGCTGACACAAGTTGCCAAAACATGGTGAAAGGTTGAACCAATTTTGAGGGTTGAACCATGGAATCCGGGTTTTGAAATATCAGTTGTGAACCTTTTATTGCTACTTTCTATAAATTTGCACCATTTGTTGGTTCAACATTGAACTGAAATTTTAATAGTGTATTGAATAAAATGTTCTTTGATTATATATTTAAACAAATCTCACGTGAGTATGATTTTATAATTAGACCTAGTGAAATGAAATGCAGTTCATACTTGTTAAATTTTGTAATGTTTTACGCAGGCCGAGTATGGTATTCCAGCTGTACTTAAGATAATGTTACAAATCTCTTCAAAACGCATAGGGCAAATAAAAAAAATGCATCAATAATGAGCAATTGAATAATATATTATCAAAATATAACAGTTTCAAAATTTATTTATAGCATTATATATGATGAAATACATTTCAGAAAATAAAATATTTAGGATAAGTTTTAGATAAAAATAGGTAAAATTAACGAAGCAATAAAGACCAGTGCTAAACTATATATACAACTAAGAACGTGTGAATATTTTTTTGATACACTGCAAAATCTTTAACCAAACCGAACAACAAGAACATAAATAATAGAGATAATAAATATATCTAAGGAATGGTCTGGAAAAATCGTTTTTCCTCTTTCAAATATGAAAAATATATGAAATTTCTTATCAGCAAATTCAAATTGCATGTAAAGATAAAGATATAAATGCATCTAAGGTCTAACCAGCAAAACATTTTTTAACACATTATATAAAAGTATAAATAATTTCTAATGGAATTTGTTTCATGTGTGTTTGAAATATAACTCTATTTGAAAACAGACAAAACATTTTTAAAAAATCCATAATACATCTGTAAATTTACAGGTCAAAATCTCTCCACAAATTCTCAATACACCGATTTCTTCATTTCTTTTAAGACATAAGGAGAAGATAGAAAGTTTTTTTCTCTATTTAGACGTTTGGAGAAGGTAGAATCTTTTCACAAGAATCTATTTCTCCAAGAGTTTTCCAATTTAATGCTGTAACGGCTCAAACAGAAAGGAATTTGGAAAAAAAATAGTCGGCCCCAAGTATTTACTTGCATATTTCACAATGTATTTGTTTTCTGAGAAAAAATCTCCGCTTTTTTATTTACTCGAAACAATAAAATTTGGAGAAAACGAGAAATACTAAATCAAATCTCTTGGCGCAGTCTGCCGTGTTTAATCATTTTCTCCAGGTATATCGACTGATCCAGGGTAACTAAGGGGGATGTGTATAAATTAGAAATGGAAACTAAAGGTCTATTGTTGGAAGAGAAAGAAGCTAATTTTCCTTAGAGTGAATTTTCAGTACGCATGTGAAAAACAATTTCACTCAGGCTTTGGCGTCTACAATTCATTTAATAAAATACTTATACAACATATTCTAGATAGCAACCAAAATTTTGAGTTAAGAAAATCAAATATAACTTTTAACTGATAGAATTTATTCTTTTACAAACTTAACTTATACCATTAAAGTTGCCTCGTTTCCTATAAGTTTTTATGTGCTTCTTGGATTCACAAAGGAACATGTAATGACAAAAATTAAATAAAGGAACTAAGGACAGAGCTTTCAAGCCACAAATCTGCACGATTTATTGAAGGGTACAAGTTAATTTTAATAACTTTTGTGTGAATATGTATATAAAATAAATATCAGCCGTAGAAATGAAACCAATACAAATCATACGTTGTTCATTTACTTACAATCTGACTTACAACTCGGCATGATAATGAACTTCATATTTTGCAAGCAAAATGTTATTATAAGAAAATATTTGACGTCTGTTTTTCAATAAATGCTATAAAAGCCTGATTGTTTTTAAAAAAATGTGTTTCATTTAAATTTTATCACAAACTTTTCTTATCCCAAGTAAAAAAAGTCAGCAAAAACCATTTAAAAAAACCTTCAGGAAAACTGCAGGTATTTCGGACAAAGAAAACCTGCATCTTTCCTGCAAATTTTTGTCCGAAATACCTGCAATTTTTCTGAAGGTTTTTTGCTGACTCTTTTCAGATGAAAAAAAAAACCCTGTGTCTTACCTGCATGCTTTTATTCAAAATACCTTCAGGTAAAAAACCTATATATACATTTAAGTTTTTTTGCAGGTTTTTCTGCCAACTCTTTTGTCGACCTTGGTGACATTTACAAGTAAAATTCTTGTGAGAGAATATTACAATATCCTCTCTCTTGAATTCAATACATAACTTTTATTGGGAATAATTTTCTTTAACATATACATATATATATATTGCAAGATGCATATATCGTATATCCCACGTGATTTAAATTATGTACACATTCCATCACAGCTTAACAAATCTCAGTATAGCGTTAAGATTATCACACAAGAATTAAAATCTAATCGAAAGTTACAGAAATTCTGCACTTTTAAATTGTAAACATATTTATAAAAAATAAATGTATTTGAATACATAAAACTTTTACACAATTTTTTAGATATTAGTTCAACTTAATATCAAGGTTTTTTCATATAATAAAACTGAAGTTAACATTAGGTTTATTAAAAAAGCTGGACTTATTTTATTTTTTAAGCTAATTTTTATTGGCTTTATTTCTTATACATTTTTTACCTTTTTTATTT
>BGPR01041356.1:0-13644 GCA_013235015.1 Araneus ventricosus | reverse complement strand
CATTTGCCATACATTGCAATTAAATACAGTAAAGCACCGTTTATACGTCTTTCAAGAGGCTGACGTGAAACGACGTATAAACGAAAAGACGTAAAATCGAAACGAATAACAATGCATACGATTTAGCCAAACAGAAGGAACGGTTGGATTTCATTTGTCTTACATGACAATTAAATAAATCCAATTCAAGTTAATGCTGAAAAGTCAAAGTAATTCAACTGGTGCTGAAGTAACAAGGACTCTGGTGTGTTGGCTTTTTGTTATTAGAAGTGTGAAAGAAGCATCAAAAGTTTGTTTAGCAAATCAAATGAGATATGAGAATCTTCTATTTCAAAAAGCACTTTTATTTTTAAGTTTTGCGACAATCTATTTAAACTGCAGTAAAATAATTATTCAAATTCAAAAACAAAAAATACCATCGAGCTTCTACTTTGTTGCCAATAAAATTAAATATAATAATGAATAATTGTTTGAAAAATATATTTAGAAAAGAAACTTAAATGCTGCTTGAGCTATAATTCAGCCACTACAAGTGATTCGATATTTATTTCACTAAGATTTATTTTTAAAGGAAATAATATGAATCTAGCCGTTCTTGTACTGAGAGAACAAATTTTCAGGAAATATACCTGTGCAAGTGCGCTGTCATCCCCCTCTTTTGTTCTGCTCATCTATGGAAAATCGAAAAAGCAAGGGGAGAGGTAGAGGTGATAAGCAAAAAAGATATGCAATCGAACTTTCCCCCTCCAATGATGGAGAGCTTCTTTTCGAAGCCTATCATTTTCGTGTCTTGTAAAAAACGCCGCAGATTAAATGGGAGGTTTGAGAAGAAAGGAAAAAAACAGAGAACCGCAATTAACCCAAAAATTGCGCGGAAATATCGAATGGCGGGATCAGAGGGTCTTCGGCGCTTCCATATGGAATAATGCTCAGTCACATGTCAACTAATGAGGTTTTGCTCTAATTTCAAGATAGATGCGTCATTCATAGCATGTTCTAAAATGTAAAAAAAAAAAATACCTGTGCCTGTATAAGCTTTTAAGGTTTACATTGAGCCAACTGAATTTGTATTTTTGAATGTTCTGAAATTTTGTTTATTCACCAAAATTTAAATATCCATTTACATTAGTCTCATTTTTCTTAGCAGTACAGTGTGTTTACAATTAATTAAAGTATCTCTGTTCAAGGCAAAGCAGAGAAAATACTAGAAGTCATAAGAACTCCCAAAATCGGTGGTATGCATTTCAGAAAATGGGGGAAATGAATCAGAAAAAGGAAAATAAATTTAATAAAGCAGCTTTTAAAAACATGTTTTTATTAGTTCGCTAAAAAGTGGATATTTTAAAATTTTAATTATTTCTTTTTTTCAATCTTTAACCCTTCGACTGCATATCCCGCGATTTCCGCGGGGTGGAATTTCATCTATTTTTTTGTTGCATCCGCGATTTTCGCAAGCTAATGGGTTTACCTAGTACTATTAAAACGTTGACTCATATTATACTAATAAAGACCTGCATGTAAAGGTACTTTTCCGTGCGAAAAATCGCCAAATAATGTATAATTCCGCCAAATTTCTTACAACAATTCTCTTGGCGACTTGGCTCGCGTTTGGTTCACAATTGGCGACATTTGCGGCCTGCTAACGGAAAATCGCTTCGCTCTTGGCTGTTCACAATTGGTGACATTTGCGCCGGTCTAACGGAAAAGTACCCATGTAAATAATAATAAGCTTAGTTCAACGGTATTTGAACATGTTTTAAAACGTTGCTCTAAATAATAATTCAAAAAATATGTAGTCAGAGGGTTAATTTATACTTCATTATTATGAACATTGAGACATCTTAAAATCATTTTTTATGAATTCCACTACCAGATGGCGCCACTGGTGTTGAATCAAAATTTAATCAAATTATTTCGACTAACTGATAATTAACACGTTCGCTGCCATGACTCCCGTCTGCAATTCGGACCTTCTATCAAATTAGATGACTTCCTCGACTATCTCTTAACTTTAGTAGAGAAAGGGTCGTCTAATTAGGACGTAGGTGTGGATCAGGCGTGGGTCACAACGGCAGCCAACGTGGTAAGACCGGGAAATATTAAAATATTCTATTGTCATCGAAAATACGCAAGAATCGATTGATGTTAAAAGGGGACTTCTGCAAAGAAGTCTTCTGATGAGATCACATGGAAGCTTGAATGCTGTACCAAAACGTGGCTGTGAATGGCAGAAGCCCCGTTTTGACATTGAAGATGCACCCAAATTCATCAAATTAAAAACGAAAATAAAAATGTAATTTCCGCCAAGAATGCAGAAGTCCCCTTTTAACATCAATTGTTTCAAGAGTACAAAATTTCAAAAATATCTATACCAAGAAGTGAGAGGAAAATTGATTACGAAATCCCATGCTTACAAAGAGGAAACAAGTCAAGTTCAATAAAAGTACATAAAGAGAAGCATTTGGTAAAAATACCATCTTTTACACTAGAACTCTTTGCATTGCTTCACCTTATGCGAGTTAATTGAATTTTAATTTTGGTGTTTACGGCATTGTATGGCACTGCTGTATCATTTACAATGCGTAACTAATATCCATTACAACAGCGATTAAATTATTAGGGTTTAGAATTATGCTTATACTGATTCATCTATTATCGTTTACTTTAGAATCATTTAGCATCATTCTTTTCTCCATATTGTTACGAACATGGAATGCCGCTTCCCAGCAATGTTAGTCTTATGTCGGGAAGAGAGATTTATAGGGGTACTTATGGAATACCGTCGGCAGCCGGGCCTAAATCCCTGACCATGGCAACAAAATGAAGGTCTTCAAATATACTAGAATTTTCTCGATATCTCTATTAGGAGCGGAGATATACAGAATGTACTAGATGATTCCATGTGACGTCACACCCTGTCAGGAAGACTATAAATACCGCAGTTGCTGAACGTCTGAGAACGTGTGGATCTACTAGGATCGTCTTTGAAGTTCGAGTGCCTTTGGAACCTCTCTTTGGAGTTTTATCCGCAGTGCGAGCCAGTAAGCTGATAGACGCCTAGTGGTATTGAAAGTGCTGTTACTCTTATTATTAGTGAATTTCTGTATGCTTGTGTCGCTGGTTTGTGCAAGTTCTGTGTTTCTTGCTACCTGTGCTTAGTGTTTTCCGGAATATTCGACAATAAAGCGTCAATCTCTATTAACCTGCTTGTTGGACTGTTTTCACCTTACACACATCGATCGAATTTTTTTTACAATATTCTGGAACACATTACTTCGGTTTGGGGGTCTTCTTATCTCCAGTTTTTCTGTACAATTCTATGAATAGAGATATTTTAATTCTGATTACTCTGTAGTTTTGAAATGACCAAAAACCATTTCAGAGACTAGAATGCAGGAGTCGCACATTTATGAGGCGGTGAACCTTTAGATACCTGAAAGTATGGGAAAAAATCTTCTGTTGAGTTTTAATTTCATTTTCTCAACACGTTTAAATGAAAAAGCTTTTGAATTTAGCTTAAACGTAATCCCATAAAAAATAAGTTACATCTTCAAATATTTTTTTAAATAACAAATTTTTGTTATGGATTGCTAGAGTTACGGAATTTTTTCAAGCAAAAATTACAGTTTAAAAACTTAGAAAAATAGTTGTTTTATTGAGATATAGAAACGAATTAGATATTAAATAATTTGTATGCTATGCAAACAAGTAAAGTTTTTAAAATTGAAATTAAGTATTAAAATAGCACTATTTAAAAATTACGAAATGGTATGTAAAAAAATACGTGTTTTGAATGAATACTTAGTACCTTTCTCATCTAAGGCATTTCTATATGCAGAAAGACGATGAAAATTCTTTTAGTTTTACGTTTAGAAATGTCTGCAGGTTTACAGGAAAAAAAGGATTGCTTAAAGTCGGGATTCTTTAATTAAATTCGTAAATCTAAACAGGGTTGCATAGAACACTAATGTACTTGCAAAAACGACAAGCCACAGTTCATTCCGTCCATTCTTCATACGTTTTATAAATAGTTAAGAAAATATTCTTGACCTCAAGCATTTCATTAAAATATCACTATTTTATATTTAATTTCTTTTGAATTATCATTAATTTAAGTTTTCACTTTCTTATTTATATTCCATAATTACAATCGCGACACTTTTTGGTATGAAAATGAGGTCACGGAGAAGTTTTTTGTCCTAAAATTTACTCCTAGTGAAATAAGCTCAAGAAGCGTTGGATTAAAGCATCCACTCCTCTATACAGTAAAATAAAAAGTTCCTATTTGCTTATGTGTATTGACATGAGTAAATAAGTTTTGAATAAAGTTTTACGTATTCATAAAGCCTAATTAATATTCGTTAAAAATTACGCTTAATCGCTGTGGTTACGAACTTCTAATCAAAACGTATTTAATTAAGACGTATGTCTGCGATTTGCTTAGTACTTCAATACTTATTATAAGAGCAGATGAAAGAGTTTCACTTGATACCCTTTCCTTCTCAAGGATGTGAAATTGTTTCGAAATTAATTAGTCAGGCAACCAAGCATACTCAAACCTTTCAGATTTTGTCCTTTTGCAACACAATTTGCATTACTACACAATACAAAATAAAAATAAGAAAGGCACAGTTCTGGTCCGCGCCGTAGATATTTCGTGAGCACGTCGGGATAAAATCATAAAGCAAGTGTTTCGAATTCATATGTAATTCAATTATTAACAATCTCTTTAATACAATATTTACACAGAGTAGTATATTGGTTACAGAATAGATAAATCACAAGTTTATCGCATGTAGCAAGGGTCTGTGGTAGCTTCTGATTTATCTATTCTGTAACCATTACACTACTTTGTGTAAATATTGTATTAAAGAGATTGTGATAATTAAATTACATATTAATACGAAACACTTGTTTTAACATTTTATCCCGACGTTTTTCATGAAAAATCTACAGCGTTGAGTCGGACTGCACCTTTCTTATGTTTTATTTAGAGAAGCTTTTGATGGCGCCATCTGTTGATAGTATATAGAACTACATTTCACGTATGCGCAGTAAAACATTATTTACTACAAATCCTCATATTTCCCGTAATATTCGAATTTTTGAATTCAAATTTTAATATGAAGTGTCTTTTACGTATTAACAAGTATTCTGTAAGTTTCGTACAATATGAAAGGAAACTCTACATGTTATGATAAAAAAACATGCAGAGTTTGAAATTTTTAATTTAATACCGATTTTTACTTATATTCTGATAAATATTTTATTGTATCACTTTGGGTCCTAGTAATACTCCTCAAGCTCTTTAAAATTACACCAGAATCAACCTCCTAGCTAAACGCGTTTCCACGCCACACTTATTTATAACCTTACATAAAGCTAATTCATAACAATCACGCGCATGCGCCGACACTGGTACGATGACGTCACAGGGCAAAACAAATACTATGCGATAAACTCTTACATATATGATCTACCCATTGTGGGGTCAACCATGCTTTTCGCATTATTAGTCTCGCAGTTGTTAGCGATTCAAATCTGACGATATTTTGTCGCACAAGAAAGTTCGATCAACTATCCCTATAACGAGCGGAAAGACGTTTTCACGTCAAAAGTGCAACGCATTAAATTAAGAGTTTGCGGCCTGTCTTTTACGAGAACAGTCTTCGAGTAGATGTCGTTATGAAGAACCAGTATCGTAAGTGGATAATAAAAAAACATTTTGCAGCACCTGTCATTGGATTATCTTAGTTATATTAAGGATCCGTTTCGAAGCAACTTGAAAGCAATTTAGGGGTGTTCCTCGTCGTTTTAAACCATGGCCGCACACTCAGATGAAGAAGACGGCATCTGACCTGTGTTACCATCCACACCAAACTTCACGCCACATCAAGGGGAGGACACTTGACCCTCAGTGGAGGCGATTCGGCGGGGGCGAGGGGGGCAACCGCCCCCCAATTTTTGCGGGAAAAATTAAATTTTTATTTTATTTTAGCAGCCCCAAACTGGGATTTATAAAAAGGCAACAGTATCTACGAAAGTTACATAAGTGATCACTGGTACTTGATTTTTAATTAACTCTCTCACATGTGCGAGAATTCTAAGCCGAATGTTTTGAAATTTACTATGAGGAGAACCGTAGAAATTGCTATCAATGTTAACTGCCTACCCCTGCGTTAAGACGTTTTCGTACCTCTTAATGACCACTGGTCATATGGGTAGAAAGAACGTCTTCGTTCAGTGAGTACGATTGACACCGCGACATCTGTTAAAGGGAAAATAGAACGGATTTTGAAATTATCTATATCTTTTCCAGGTGGCTAAGTATTCGTCAATGGAATTGTGTACATATACACTTGTTTTGAAAGCATAAAGCTTCGTAAACAAATTAATTTCCGTAGTAAGAGTCATCTTTCATCTGAAAACTTTTTGAAGGTTCGAAATAAGCCGTAAATTACAAGACCGATTTTATTGTACCCCATTGGCTAATGAGCTGCAAGGGGGACCCATTGTGGTTAATCCACTCACGGCAGATGGGGTAGATAGTAATGTGTTTTTTGCGTGGGAACAAGAATTATTCATCGTTATTTGAGAAATTCAATTCTGAACACTTGGAAATGTTAGGCATTGGAAAAAAATGAACTGAACTTGGAAGTCAACTCTAGGCAAAAGCAAAGGAGCTTAACGGTATTTTAAAACGGTAAGACTGAACATATGACTTTGAGAAGCCTGTTTTCTACATATTTACTTTATGTAACGTAATTAAATTCATTGCTTCAAATATCTCACCTAAATATATTTTATTTTTCCTAATATTTTATTCAATGGTAGTATTTTAGTAAGTTATCACTTTTTTGTATTAATTTAAACAAACCATATATTTTTAATGAAGTTATCACCGACCATTCGGGAATTCTTAACATATTTCAGTTTAACTGTAATACATGTTAAATTGTACCTTTGGAGAAAGTTATATAGGGAGGTCATAAATTATTGGACACATTTAAAAAATTAATAAAAAAAAACTAATAATGTTACTTTTTTTTGTAAATCAGAGCGCATTTAATTTTTTTTCAGATAAGTAACGCGCCGTTATGGTGGTCTAGGGGGTCGTAAATTATATCACATCTCCCATTTTTTGAGAGCCATTATCTTCAAAACTTTTAAAGCTAGAAGAAAAATAAAAGCATGTATTTGTAGGGAATTGTACGCTCTTTAATTTGTTAATGCACATGTAGTGTAGAAACTGAATATTTGTCGATATTCTCAAGAAAAACTAAGAAAGGAAACCAGAAAACAAGCATGGGCTTTTGCTGATAGGTAGCCATTGCGTATGGAAATCTCTCGCTATAGCAAATTTAGAACGCCGTAATGGAACATTACCTATTTTTTTAAAAATAACTTCTATTTGCTCTTTCATTTATAAAAACATCGTATTTGTAATATTATTAGTTTATATTATTATTTTTTGAAATGGGTTCAATAATTTTTGACCACTTTGTATAATATAGGATTTCTCAAAAATTCATAAAAATGACAGTTAGGTTGATAAACTTTTAATGGCTCACCCGCAATTTTATCTGTACAAAATAATAAAAATAAAAACATGAAAATAAATAAATAAATAAAAAAATAATAAAATATTTAAAAAATTGAAAATAAAAATTATAAAAATGCATAAAAACATCAAATTTTTTTTATAAAAAAATCAAAAATCAAATTTTAAAAAACCTAAAAAATCTTTATGAAAAATATACAAAAAAAAATGTCAAATCTGTAGTTAGTGTTTCCCTCACTAGATGGAGATAGGTGCACACATCTTTTTGCCTTGTTTACACTATAACACATGCTTGGTAAGGCGTCCTTCTTTGTTCCACAAATGTTATAAGAGGTAAGATTTTAAGCCCTTCTTTTCATACTTTGTTCAAAAGACTGTCTTTAATTTCTTCTTTGTGGATAAATGTTTTTTTTCCAATACTTCCCGGAATAGGTTCAGACCAAAAGAGGATATTAAATATCAGACCTTGAAGTCTTTTTCCTCTACAGAAAACCTATTCCATTTTTGAATCTGCATGGATGTCTGGTCTCTGATGAAGTCACTCACCAGATTCTTACTTCTTGTCGTTGTCTGCTGATATTTTTTACTCTTCCACATTTATAATTCACTTTATTAATATTTTTTATTTATTTTGATAAACTTACATCATTTACTTGTCTGTTTTTATCTCTCAGAAAATATGAAAATTAACCATTTTGTAACTAAATTTTTTAATTTTATTGTCTATCCCAATAATCCCCGGGGCTTTTATTTGTCAAATGTTTTTGTCCCCCCCCACTTATAACCCCCAGTCTCCGCCATTGCTGACCCTTGACGTTATATTTACGTGAAATGTGCTCACGTACACGTCGAATCTTCGGTCGAATTGGTTTGCGAACCTGGAGCCTTCAGAAGTCGAATAAGTGGGCATTAGAAAAGAATAACTTCTGAAACAAAGATAAAAGTTTGATATTTCCCATTTAAATTTGATGGCTCACATGTCTTTCTGTGAGCGGATATTTCCTTCTCATAAATATCAATGGAACTCACGTGATACATTTGACGTATATCACTATACAGGGTTGTCGAAATTAACCCTATGAGCCCTATCCCGCCTCAAACCGCCTCATTCGACACATGCCGAACTCTGGCAGTTTTGGGCACCTGGGTGAATTTTAAGGGAGAAAATTTGTTACTTTCTGCGTTGACAATTGATCGCTCAACCGAGGTTTTTGTTCTCCTGGAATTTCTGTAGAGAAAGAGAGGATTTCATTCTGATTTCATGAATGAAAATTTACTCCAGTTTATGAGGCACTTGAATTTTCACTCTAGATGGGTTCAAAGAGTTAAACTTTCCGAACTCAAAGGGCCGTGCAGGGCATTGTATGGGTCATAATGACATGAAATTTGGTCGACAGACACTCTAGATCATGCGCTCGGGATCTATTGTGAAAAAAATTAGTACAAGAAGTCGCCGATAAGTGGCGCTGCAGCGCGACAAAACGTTCTACATAATTCTATATGAGTTCCATGGTTCTCCACAACCCTTTCCATTCGCAAAACAGTGTGTTCCACAGCGGAACACAATAAATCCTCATTGATTCCACGAACATGCCGGATAATGCTGTCTTTCAGATGTGACAATGTTGAGGGTTGTTCTCGGTAGACCTGATCCTTTATGAATCCCCATAACCAGAAATCGCACGGTGCGAGATCAGAGAGGGAGGAGGCCAAGCTGTAAGAAAACGCTTCATTTATGGGAATCGCGCTTCGATTGTGTTGCAGCGCCATCTATTGAGGAATTTTTGAGCTATTAATTTTAAATCCATGGTCTGGAATGTTTGTAATCCAAATTTCATGTCATTATAACCCATACAACGCCCTGCACGGCCCTCTGAGTTGGGGAAGTTTAATTTAGACAACCTTGTATATTTAAAATAATTGACAAAACCAAAGAACGAGTCCTCCAGCCCCGAACCACTGTACAAATTTCATTAATTTTTATTTCATATAAAAGCTCATGACTCCTAGATATTGCATCAATGGTCACCTGTCCAATTTCCGATAGATATCGCAAAAAGTCTTTGCCATAGTCCGCCAGCCTCAACAACTGGACCGATTTCGTCAATTTATTTCGTGACTTTCCAGTTGGCCGTCGAAGGCAGTTTTCATCATTATAATTTTGGAATCCATTCGGAAGTTACTGTAGGAAGAAAAGCGTAGAACAAGCTTTTTTTAGATATAAGGTGATATATCGTGGATATTTCATCTTATAAATGGCACGGCTAGCCATATATAAGATGATATACATAGCCGTGTCATATATATATATATATATGACACGGCTTATCCTTATATATATGATATATAATGATAAGCCGTGTAAATAGCTGTGATATATCTAAAGCCAAAAGGTTTCTCACTAATGCATTATGAAAGTTTAGGGAGAGTTGCCAATTCTGATGTTGTCTTCATTATCCGATCACAATCAAATTTATGAGTTTCATCCCAAATAATCCTAGTGTTCCAACCAAACGAGATGTAATCAAATAATACCAAAGTAAATGCGCATCGCAACGTTCTTACGGAGTTTGAAACCGGAGGTGATGAATTGTATCCATGAGTCAACTAATGAATAGCGTACAGCCAAAATAATAATTCTTAACATTTATATACATTTATATGTACTAATTTAGAACAAAGATGTCGATTTAGAAAAATTATGCAAATGACTTAAATTTTGTTAGAAATTTAAATCGAGTTCGATTTTACTCAAGAAAAGATCGTTCAGAATCTCTGTCCAATTTCTTTCATAAACTGGAAAGATTGTTAAAAATCCAGTGACTCATAAGTTTTCCCTAGAAGTGTTTATCAGGATTTTTTGGTAAAACCTCTTATCTATAGATAATACTTCTACTCCTGCGAGTAATCTTAACGCACGTTTTTCCTCAACGATATTAATTACTTTCTGGTATAGCCTGTGACCTATAAATAACACTTCTTCTCTCTCGTGTATCTCTAGTGCACTTGTGGCCCCAAAATGACGATTGGGATGATGGGTCACTAACGACCCAATTATATCACATGGGCTCCTTTATGTTAAGTGATCTTCCCTTACAGATATTACTTCTACTTAATAATTACTACAAATAGTTTACTCTAAATCATGTTTTCTTATACCAGGTATCTCATCCAGTAGCAGAGAGATAATGGGGCAAGGGAATCCAGATACCCCTGGCTCAATTCTTAGGGGACGACACGGAAGAAAAGCATTTGTGTATATTTGTTATTTTTTAAAGCTCAATATAAAGAGGGGGCGAAAGAATAATACCTTACCCCGAGCACCATTTACCTTTGCTATATCACACATGACTCTTGGAAGCGATAAAATAAAATCACACCCTGAGTACCCTTTAGCCTCTCTACGCCACTGTCGAAATCCGTAGTGGGATCATGATATTCTCGTAAGTAGTATACCCCCCCCCCCACTCGTGCGGCATAGTTGAGTCGTTTCCCTCCTGCTTCTCACACTTCTCCCCTCAACCTCTTACCCCCTTTCGAATTCAGTTGAGTTGTTTCCCTCATGCTCCTCCGTTTTCGAGTTGAGTTGTTTTCACATCAGCACATAATAACTAAACTGGAACTTAGAAAACACCTGAACTCAACTCGAAAGCCGCATTGAAAACAACTAAACTCAACTCTGAAAGGGAGGAGTAGGAGTGAAACAACTAAACGCAACTCGAAAGGAGGGGAAGGGGAGAAGCAGGAGGGAAACAACTCAACACTGCCGCACGAGCCGGGGGGGGGGGGAATGCTCTCGTAGTCTTGTTCTTTCAGATTCTTCAGCATTTGCATGGAAATATAGTTAAAAATATCTCCTTGACTTGTAGAATATTATAATTTTCTGAATAATTTTCATTTTAATTAAATTTCCTTTTAACTATTTTTGGCCACAGATGGGTTTATCACGCTTAAACAGCTGAAATCCGGACACGCTGAGGAGGGGAGGGTCTTGTGGGGTGAAGTAAAATATAAAAATTCTAATAGCTGTCTGCTAACGATTCTCTTTCATTACACCGGCACAGAGAGAGCAAAATTAAGAGGTGGTCAGATTGCACGTGTGATACAATTTTTGTTAATGTTTGGTAACGAAATTAACGACATTAACGAAAAATAAAATAAATTAAAACTGATACAGTTTTAATTTTTGTTTTAAGCTGGACCCTGAATAAAAAGATTCAACTACTTTCTCATCCCCTTTTCTCCGTTTCTTTCGGTAGATACTTTTGGTATGAAATAATTTTGTTCAGTACTTAAATTGTTATCTTTTTCGTTGAATTCTGTACAGGACAAAATGAATTAGCTTTGACGTTCAGCAGTTATTTCACAACCGGCAACGGCAGCTTCTTTCTCTCAGCTGTCCAAATGGAACCATCACTGAGCAAATTCGTTCAGTGCCAAAGTACAAATAGTGGATTTTCTTTCATTAGTGGAATAATTCTAGCTTTTTCGAATACCTCAGATTTTCCCTATTGCAATCAAATTTTGCCATATTACTAGCGTAAATCTCGACATTTTAATGCTCCGAACACTAGCAAGGACGTGAATTTGAAATCCGAACTTTCCTGACGTATGGGAACATTACCCATAGTCATTAAAATGAATCCCCCCGACCTGCCGTAGCAACCGGGAAATATGAATGACAGCCTCTGCAATAGCTACAGTACTGAGGCCGGAATCCTAGCAGTCATCACCGGCCACCGAAGGGGGCACGCACTATCACTGGAGGGAGGATTCAATCCCACGATTACTATACCCTGAGGAAGAGCGAGACCCCGCTTACTTATCCGGAGGCTTCTCACCCACGTACTCGTGGCGCCTCCGGGGAAGAACCTTATCCATAGATATAATGTTAAAATAACTATTAGGAACTGACGGGGTAACTGCCCATTCAGCTTCCATGGAATACATTCCTTTTGTCTCTCTGACTCTGGACCTTCTATTAAGACAAAAGGGAGGAAAGGAAGAATAAGAAATTCTTGTACTCACAAAAGATACCGGAAATCAGATCAAAATTAATCATTCTTTACCCTATGCGGAGATAAGAGTAGGCTTCTACCCCTACGGGTTGGAGCATTCAAGAGTTCATCTGTGCCTTTCAGACGTTGGTTTTGATTTTCACAACGGAGCCGCTGATGTGAGTTGCGGCCATCAGGAAATTCAACTTTCGGCTCAATAGACTTCAGGAAAAAATAAATGATATTATCCCACATTCCTCAACAACTGCAGGTGAAACAATTAGGGATTCATTTTTCCAATTTAAAAAAATTATAATGAAGTTACCTCTGAAAAAGCCGAAAGATCCAAGCAACACACTAATTGTGTCGTTTATGTAAGAAAAGAATGAGATATTTTCGAATAAAGTGTTTTTCTTCTCTTTAGATGTTTCTAAAAATTTGCTGTATCAGAAATAACCAATTAGAGATTGTTTCAGTACGTATTCTGTACTTCAGTAGGTATTCTGTACTCTGGTACGTTTTCTTTACTTCAGTACGTATTCTGTTCTCTGCACCCAGTATGTATTAGTACGTATTTTACCTATAATGCATTCTGTAACGCACGCATTCTGTAATTTGAGTAATGTACTTCTCCTTCCATTCCAGTACGTTCTCTGCACCCAGCAATGGCCTCCTTCACTCCCAGCAATGTCTCTTGCAATCAGCACGTGCCCAGCCCAGTATGCATTAGCAGGTATTCCGGTACCCAGTATGTATTCCTGTACTTCCAGCACGTATTCCACTTCCAGTGTACACGCATCTCTGCACCCATGTATTAATAGGTATCTGTACTAAAGCATGCATTAATATGCATTATGTACCCCAGCAGTATTGCACCAATATGTATTAGCAATGCATTCTGCACCCAGCATGTATTACCAGGCATTCCTGTCCCTCCAGCATGTATTAGCATGTATTCTGGTACCTCCAGCTGCATTCTGGTAATTCAGTATGTATTAGGTTACTGCATTCTTGTAATTTGAGTACTGGCCCTTTCACTCCAGTAATGCCTTCTGTACTTCAGTGAGCAATGTATCTGAACGAAGA
>BGPR01041355.1:0-13645 GCA_013235015.1 Araneus ventricosus | reverse complement strand
TTATGATGATAAAACTATGTACCAAATTTTATCCATCTAGCTATTCAGGTTTTTGAGTTATAGTGTCCACATGAAAGTAGACAAACAGACGGACTTCCCGTAGACGGATTTTGTCCAAAATTTGAATGAAACCTAAATCTTATGTGTAAAGATCACATACCAAATTCCATCCCTATATCTCTAATAGTTTTCGAATCATCGTGTTCCCAGACACAGAGACATACAGACACAGAAACAGACATAATTCCAAAATTGTGTTTTTCGGACTCAGAGAGGTCTAAAACGTGGAGATTCGTCAAAATCTCGAGTTCGAATAAATTGACGATTACAATACTTTCTCTTTGTATACTTCGTGTACGAGAAAGTAAAAATGACTTTTTCAGTACACCTTTGTAATAATATTTCTTCATAATCTATGAAAATTATTCCTTTGCCTGCCACAATACACGATGCAACAGAAATCCTATCTAACTCCATGCTGTCTTAGCTCTGCTGTGATGACACTGAGTTTTAGTGAATGAGGCTTCTATATTATGATTTTCATTCTGCATCACAGATAATAGTTTTGATCGATAAAAGCATCTCCGGAATTATATGGGAAAGTCGCCCAATTCACACCACTTGGACATTATTTAATGCACAGTGATCGAGAAGTAATTTTAACGAGAAACAAGTAGTAAAATTGTTTGAAGTTTATTTCTTTTCAGTACTTTGTAAATGATTTTTTTGAAGAACTTTAAAGTGGGAAAAAATACCTTGGGGGAAAAATTGTGCCATCGGTCCAATTAAGGAAACTGGATTAAAAAATTGGACCACTGGGCGCTGAGATTGGATGGCCAATTTCTTTGAGCACAATAAAAGCATTTTCTTTCAATTTTGAAATCCACACCTAAACACAATGCATAAACCCATCTATAACATTTTACGCGCTATATCACTTCATCTTTTCAATTTATCTCCTCACTTGATGATACGTCACACGATGAGAATGATACGTATTCTTAGTTTTTAAACTTTTTGACGCAACACTTGATGGTTTTAGTGTCCTTTTATTGTTTCTTGTTGTTGTTCCAATTCCAGTTCACGAAGACTACTAGTGGTGATAAGTGCTTTCTGAGCTATTACTGTAGTTTAAGGTAATGATCACATTGATTAAAATGGTCCAAACTAGGCAAACCACAAAAAAATTCCACTATCCTTATTTATAAACTATTTTAATAAAATCATTGTTGTAAAATGTAGTCAAGCAAATTTCCTCTCTGAAGATAAAATAACATATTTTCCTACTTAATTTAAAACAGCGTAAGGGTTTATGTCTTTAGTTAAAATGATTAATTGAGGATACCTAAATCTGAGCACATGTTTTCTAACTGTAACGAAGAAGCGCTTTCCCCTAAAAATGATTTCATGCACCACCATTTACATAGTTACAACATTATTTGCCTATTTTACAGTCCAAAAATTTTTTAGAATTAAAGTTATGATGCTGGTTCATTTTTGGAGACTCTCCCGTATTAGTGGAAAATTAGGATCTCTGTACTACTTGAGTTTTTACAAAATACAGAAACGAAAATATGGAAGAGGTAATCGAATCAAAATTTTTGGTAACAATTTCTCAGTCATAAAAACAGCGAGAATTTTTTTTAGAGCTTTATGTAGAATTTTTGTCTTCGGTTTTATCAGCTTTTGTAAATAAAACTTCCATCGTACTTTATAATCATGTCTCTGTGTTGCTGGATTGGTTTTAAAGCAAATCACTGCGCTCGAATATGCTTTCTTCGAACCTCCCTGCTCTATATTTTTATTTATTGAAAGCGGCACTGTCCGAATACGCTTGCTTATCGAACATACCATATTTACACATTGACACTTTCTACTAGCTGAACTGGCTCCTGTCTGGACACATTGTGATTATCCCGTATATATTTTGGACATTCTGGTCGAATACCCAATTTTTAACCTTCGACGCATACGCTATTTTCAAACAACTTCCGTTTCTTTCTTGACACTCATTCATTCCCCACATAATTAACTTTTTCCATCCTTAAAATCTATCAGTTAAAATCTATTAGGTTTTATTCTCTAATTTAAACAATATTTTGCGCTTGTTATCGTGATATTACATTATATATCACTTGAAATGTCATAACTAGATAACTTCATGATTTTTTTCAATTTCTAAGCTTTTAGACGAAATTTTATTTTAAAATAATTAAGCGTTAATAAACCACAAGCGAGACATTAAATTTGTACCAGTTTATTATTTCGGTCAAACATATATTTTCGATGAATTCTGGATTTCTTTCATTCATTTTTGAAAATAAAGAACTCCATGTTAAGCACGAATTACGGAGTCGAATCATGCGAAATTAACAAAAATATTTTATACTTATTTTATAAACTATTTCATTCAAAACTTATATCACTCTGTTTTACAAAATATTTGAAGATTTCTACATAGAGTGTCAACGTCGTGAATATAAAATCAAATTACATTTTACTTAATTATTAATCCTTATCTTAATAAATAAGTAAGATCGTGTTTCTGCTTTTTGGGCTGAAAACTTCAGTTAGACAACCAGCATCATCTGAACAATGTTGAAATTAAAAAGATCCAACCAAAAATAATCCTAGTTGTCCATCCTTCAAGTTAATCTAACTAGACTAAATTAAACACACTTAAAAGTGTTGTTTTAATTCATACAATGTAATTCCTTTATACTATATATTGTGTTATAATGCTTTAAACTGACAGAATAAAAAATTATTTTAGTTGCATAGTAAAACACGAGATTATTATGAACAACTTACATGTTTAAGATGAAGTAAGGCTTCGTCGTTGCTTCGATGCAAGCTTATTTGAGCGAAATCTTATGATGCGCAAATAACTGCCAGACTAATATTTCAATCTTTCAGATAGATGACGGCTGGGGAAAAACCCGGGAAATTTCTGTCACATAATTTAATCAATTAACACGAATCATTTCCATCAAAAATATACTGGTTTTTCATGCGGACTGTTTTAAAATAATATCTAATAGAAAATGTTTCCATAACTTCTTTTACTCCAGCAGGCGCCAGTATGCAGGCGATACTTATATCGTTCTTTTATAAAAGGGCAATTTTTATTTTATAATCTTTGTTTAGTATAAAGCTAATAAATACAGATTAGATGAATAAAAGTTTCATTCCTTTTGTAAAACAACACAACATAAATATGTAATACAATGCACGATATAAGTGTCTCCTGTATAAGCGCCTGCTGGAAGGTTTAGGATGTATTTCAGATTGTAACAAAAATAATCAATTTATTAACAGTTATATTTTTATATTTTGAAGCAGGGAAGATATTTGTGTAATTAATTTCGAATCACGAGTTATGTGATGTTATATATCAACCATGAATTTATTATTAAACAAGATAAGAAATATTTTATTTCTGAAAATTTTATTCCATTGATAAAATGGAATTTATTTATATTTGCAATATGTTCCACCAGATACTATTTCCACGAGCTCTAGAAATGTCGGAGTATTTTATTTAAGGCTGTCTTCGCGAAAAGATGAAGCGAAGGACTCCATCGAGAGCACATTTGGAGGTAGAAAAAATCTGCTAATGATTACAAAATTCCATATGATTGTTACAGATATATTTTTCTACTATCTGTTACCCGCGACTTCGTGCGCGAAGACTTTGAATTGTTATATTTGTTTATTCACAAATGTAAGCGTTTTGTTGCATGTTGAAAGTGGAAATTGTAAGTTTGGATGGTTGATAAAAATTGGACTACTTTCAGGAGTGTAATTGTTTGCTGATATAGTCAGGTAATTTGTTTATCTTTCCTAACACACTTTTGCATACTATGCTTTTTGTTTTACGTTTTTTGCACGGATGTAGAGGCTTTGTGGTCTGGACTCACGTGAACACGCCACAAATAGTTGTCCATGGGGAAAATATGGTTTTTTCAAATGTACGCCTGCCACTTTGAGTGCCTGGCCTTGAGCTTTGTTAATTGTAATCCCAAATCCTATTTTTTAAAGGGAATTGTAACCTTTCGAACTGGATTGGTAAATCCGTCGGTATTATCGGAAAGCGTGGAATTAAAACACTCTCTCCTATCGCTATGTCAGTCAAAACAGTAGCTCGCACGATGTTGGGACCTAGGTAAGTAATTTGTAACTGTGTGCCATTGCACAGTCTCGGTCTATCCAGGTTACGCATCAATAGTACTGGCACACCGACTTTCAATCTCATCTTGTGAGAAGGTATCCCTGACAATTCTAAAGAGTTAAGGAACTCTATAGGTTATGATGTTATTTGTTCATTGTCCCCATTACCGTATAATACCTCACTCCATTTAAAACATATTTTTTTCATTTATCTCTCCTACAACTTCAATAGTCAGTGCAAATTGCTCTTTAACTCAGCCATTCTCTATTCCCCATATCAGCTTGCAGTTCAGGATAAACCTTGCTGATTAGTTCCGCTCTTCTATGAACAATTTTGAAAAATCCCCTGTTTAATGTAATCATACAATTTAAATCTTTTTTAAATCGACCTTCGCCAATTTTCAAAAGAATAGTCGCATACTATCCTGATTCTGTGTCTTTGAACGGTTGAACTCTCATATTCGTAATTTCTTGACATGCTACCATAACGGACACGCCTTAAACATGCATTTATTTCATCAGCCGGTGTGCCTCTAGTTATTTCAAGTAGAAATGTCTAAAACCGCCTGTCATCAATACCACCATCCCTCCCATAATACTCTGATTGTTATTGATATCTTTCATATTTCTATTTAACGTTTCAACTGCCCTTTTGTGCGACATTGTGCATTCGTCCCAAACCAACAGCTTACAATGCTGCAGAGCGCTCACCTTTTTTTTATAAAGTTAATTGGTGTTTCTCCATGTTCAAGGTTTAGTGGAAACTTAAATACTGAATGCGCCATTCGCCCACCATCAAGTAGCGTGACGGTTATTCCGGAGGAAGACACTACAATAGCAACTTTTTTTGTCTTTCCGAATTTGATCTAAGGGTAGATTATGAAGGAGAGTCTTCCCCGTACCGCCAGGAGCACCCAGAAAAAACAAACTGCCTTCACCACTTTCAATCTGTTGCAAAACATTATAAAATCGGATTTTTATTCTGGGTTCAACCGTGGAACTAGCTCATTTAGTCGCTGTTGCAATTCTTCAGTATTGTAGTCCAGTTCCTGCATGAGGTCATAACTAACTTCATCTGTCCTACGCTGTCTACTCATTCCAAAGCTCGATAATTTTTTTCTGGTTATCGTGACAACTTAGTCTTTTACCTTAGTTAATGCTTCGTTGTAAATTACATCATTGTACTGAATGTTTTTATCAGGCCTTTGCAATCTGTGAAGTATGTCTTACGCCATGTCATTTTTGTACTTTTTCCACATCTGTTGAGATTTTAAAATTTACAGGTTGCTATTAATAATGCAAAAAGATCTTTCACCTTCGCCGTCGAACTATATTGCATGGTCTCTTCCAATGTTAAATCCCAATGATTATCATACTCTATAAGTCCCTTTTTCCCACATACCTCTCTTAATGTAGAAAATTCTTGGTGATTATGCTTTTGAAGGTCACCAAAAGGAGTTGGTACTCGCACATTTTGTAACAGCATTCTTAAACAAAAGCATTCCATATTCCTTGTATGCACTTTGTAGATTCTACCTAAGTCATCTTCGTATTTTACACCAGGCTAATTCTGTACATGGATACCTTGGATTCGTCTCTTCCATTTCCTTCAAGTATTCCAGTTTAATATCTTAACACCTTGACGTAAGAAGAACTTTTGCAAAATTATTTTTTCTACATAATTAAAAAAAGGAAGTCAGAGCAGTTATTGGCGGGGCCGTTTATATGTCACGGAAATTAATTTCTTTACAATAGACTCGTTCACCATTCTCTAAATGTACAGCCAGATGTGTTAAGGTGGGGCCCCTTTCGTGCAACGGAAAAACTGATTGCCGCCATACCGCTTCGTTACTGCTGACCTAACGATCTAACGTTCTGATAAATGTAGATTTCAAGCTCTGTTTTCTTGAATTTGAAAAGCTTGGTCTCTCCCTCTGTTAATGTATTTACAAATGTATTTTATCTCACGTACTGAACTGCAAGCTTCTACATTTGTATGGGCATTAAATTATGTTGTCAGAATGGAAGAATAAGGGACTACCCAACTTTCATTGACAGCAGCGTAATTGCCATTGCAAAGTTTGATAGTCACGGTTTGACCTCCGTCCGTAGGGGATCTACATCGGTCCTGGGGATATCCATTTCATTGTGAAAAGTCTCTTTTTTTTCAGCTTTCATGGAAATTCTTTTGTAAATTTTCAATCTTTCATGCATGGAGAATGGGCATTATGAGTACCGCAGGAACCTTGTATCATGTTTTTAACAATAATATCGTGTAATTCCTTATCACTGTTTGGCGCTGATAATATTATCTTTATGACTGAGTCTCGACTTGTCTTTTTGCCAAAATGAAATATGGATGTTTAGCAGGTCCCGCTCCTGCCATACAATAGAATACATAAAACAGAATACTCTCCGTATATTTTCCCTTTAGTTATGCTTAACATGAGTTTTTCAACTAAAAACTCTGGTAACTCTATCATGTCTGTCAATAGATTTCTGTCCCTGCAACAAGTCATCGATAATTTCTTGCCAGGTGGGATTACTCGGGAAGGTAATAAACAAATCGGGAAGACCATGCGTGTGCACTTAAGCAAACGCGTCCTGAATATAGTCAGGAAGGTATCGTGGACTGTTCACAAATTATTTGCTCTTAACTCTGATTAATGATATATATCGCAGTCGTTCACTTTCAACCTTAACGTACATATCGAGAAGGAACCGATGGAATAATTGTCTACACCGTAGTAATATGTTAAAATCGTTTCCTCGTGTCATCATGTAGAAAGACATTAAAAGTCCATGCGGGATACTTTTTTGTTCGGCAAGGACATACCTATTTCAGAATTGATTCGAGATATTTAAAATTGATACCCTTCCTGGCCTTTGCTAAAAAGTAGAGGATACTGCAATGCGTCATAAAATTTATGTGTTTTGGGTACTTTGGTCAATTTATCATTATGCACTTGTATTACGATACTAAGGGGTTGCAAACTGTCCATTTGTGACCAAAGCTACGATTTCATTTATTAATGGTGCGTTATACAGCCCTTAATGTTCTCTACTTGGCGTGCGGTCTGGGTGATTAATTAACTTATAATCTTCTCCGGGCACATTCTCTCCCAATGTATTTTTAAATGTGCGGAGTAACTTGTGCTAAATTCTATCTTGAAGTCAACTTCAATCAGATAACTACTCGATGTTACTTTCCACACAATTATCAGATGCAACTAGTTTGTGCAGGGCTCCGAATGCATATTGTAAACAAAATAAATTTTAATGAAACGTAATAAAAGATTTCAAATAAAATTAAAGCAAATTATCAAACTCAGATTATGTTGACATTGCACTGATGAATCACAGAGAGAATTCCAAAGATAACTCACAAAAGTTTTTTTGTATTACTCCTTTTAACGCATGCGCGGGATGAAAGGCACCCGCAGAAATGAAATGCTGTTGCCAAAAATGTGATAATCAGATATTTATGTTCATGCAACATTCATCGAATATTTAGAACAGTATCTCTTTCGACTCCTTGAATATTCTTTCACGCCGGTTTATTTCGGCATTTTCCTCACCCATGAAATAAATCTGCAAGAACTTATGCTGTTGATTAGCTACCGGAAGCAAAGAGACAATTTTGTGCTAAGCTTGTCCTCGAATTGTAAACGTGTGAGAAAAGCCGGGCATTATGACTTCTCTGTTCACACCAAATGATGTCATTTGGAAACACGAATTGTATTTCTGAATCCTATTTAAAAATGAACGTGATTTCTCCGAGTAGTACAAAAGTAGACTTTTCAGCAGTTCATCTGGATCGCCAAGTAATGGGAGCGAGACTTTTCCTCCAGAACAGCAGATTTCTCTTTCCACTTAAACGCTTTACATCCATTTTTCCTATCATTACTAATCGTTGATTTGCATAGTCAATCAATGGGTCATAATTAAATTCGTCGTCAACGCACATCTTGGTTCCGATTGTCGTTTGGTATTCACATCACGCCGCTTTTGAGACTGTTGCCACTGCCATTATATTATCCACTTCCTGTTTAAGTTTATTTGATCATGTTTTTATCGTTTGGTAAATTATTTAAGATTATGGCAACTAGTTTTCTGTTTAGTTTAATGTTTAAAAAAGGAATTCCGACTACGAACCATTTTGCTATGTCTTTGAATGTAAATATTCTGTTTCTTTGTAAATAATTGTGTTTTTGTTCGTATATACTCAATGTTATGCGTCTGAATAAAAGGTATTAAAATCTACGATTCGATTACGTTTACAGCAGAGACTCTTCAGGTATCTCTGCAGCTGTAACTGAAGCGTGACGCTCAGCATCTATGGTTTGACGGACTTGAGACTGTTCTGGCGTCTCTGCAGATCTAAAGGCCTTTCAGCTTGATCACGCTTTCTTGCTTCAACGTGGAAATCAGACTCTAGATTTCTGGTAACTTTCACAGCTCGAGTTACGCTAGAGCTACGCGCTAGATTTGACTTGCACTTGAGACGTCTTTTAGAATAAAATCTGATTTGAAAAGATACAAATATAAATTACTAAAATAAAGTAGACTGCAAACTCGGAAAATAAATATCAAAAGTTTGTCTTCTGGTTAAGTTAATTCCGGAAAACCATTAATTTTGAATTAATTATTTATTTATTTTCCCAGGAGAATCCCATTTTCGCGGTTTTCTTTCTTTAATTCTCTATTCATTTATTTAAAGAAAAGCAAATTACAGAGAAAAATCCATTTACAGAGTGCTATAAGCAACAAACACACAAAGAACAAAAGCCACAACGAATAAATAACAAAAAAATGCACTAGAAAATAAAAAGTTGAACACAAAATCACAAAAATTTTGCAAACGCATATATAATTAAAAACGAAAAAGCATAACCACAGAAACATTAAAACAAACTATGATTCTAAAAGTCGTATTTTTTTTTAATTTAGAAAATTATATTAAAATACCATTTCCAAAAGGCAAGGGTTAAAAAGTCAAAACACACAGCACCGAATCCTCAAATAAAAACACCAGGAGTTTAAAAGTGTAAAGATGAAAATACAGACGTGAAATAAAAACCAGTGGGAGTGGCCTCCCCTAAACTTTCTCGTATACTGCTCAAAAATTTGTCATTTCCCCTCCCCTTGCGTGGATAAAAAAAATCGATCCTACTGTAATCCAGAATGCAACGAATATCAGAAGGTTTTTCATTGCAGATTATAGTGATTGTAAAATATTTAAGTGAATAATCGTATTAAAAGAGATGCCTATGTATTAAAACTTAGCAATATTTATTTTCCATCACACTCCAGCAAGATCCACTATTATACGAGCGAGCGAAAACAGAACAGGAGATAACACATATCTATCACAAATTCCGTCTCAAGGACAAAGTGACGTAATCCTCCCGCTTGGTACCAGAGATTGCTAGGTACGCATGCGAATGGAGATCGGTTTTGAAACGAATGCTTAACAAGTATGCGATTATACAGATCGACAGACAGTCAACCAGTTGACGGATTTGGCCCAAAATTTTATACGGACCTACATTCATGACGATAAAACTTTGTACCAAATTTTATCCATCTAGCTATTCAAGTGTTTGAGTTATAGTGTTTGCATGACCGCAGTCATACAGACAGAAAGATTTCCCGTTGACGGATTTTGTCCAAAATGTGATAGAAGCCTACAAATTATGTGTAAAGACCACATACCAAATTCCATCCACGTAGCTCTAATAGTTTTCGAGTTATCGTGTTCACAGACAGACACACACACACAGAGACAGACAGACATAATTCCAAAATTGTGTTTTCCGGACTCAGGAAGGTCTAAAACGTTGAGATTCGTCAAAATCTCGAGTTCGAATTTTTTGACGATTATAATACTTTCTCTTTGTATACTTCGTATACGAGAAAGTAATAAATTGCAACACGTCGCCGAAAGCAGAGTACAAAAATTAAACACATTTAAAAATGGTCGACTACATAAGAACAGGGAAAATTAAAACGCATAAAAATAAAAAAATCTGGATATTAGTCTTGAGTAAAAAGGCAAAATAAAATACAACATGTATTTAAACGTTGTAAACATTTCGATTTAAAAACGCCAGGAGACCTATTAAAAATATCAAGTTCATCAGAGAACTTGTAAAAATTTTTTAAAATTTGTCCGAATAATCAAATAGACAGAAGTTTATGATCACGTGATGGTTGATTTTAAAATTAAGTTATTAAGCGTGATTGGGCTTTTCCTTACGATCACGTGACGGTTGATTTGAAAAATAAAATAAATTCTAGTTAGTGAACTTGACATTTTTTTTACATTATCGTATACGAAGTATACAAAGAGAAAGTATTACTAAATTACTATTACGAAACATCAAAAAAATTTGAACTCGAGATTTTGATGAGTCTCCATGTTTCAGAGTTCCCGAGTCCGAAAAACAGTCAGTTACCTTTAGTTTTTTTTCAGGAATATTCAGAGTTCCCGAGTCCGAAAAACAGTCAGTTACCTTTAGTTTTTTAAGAATGATAAACTGTCCTTTGCAAAGCGGGAGTGTTCTCTTCTCGACTTTCTCAAACACTTCCACATTTCGTCGCGTTTTTGAGTTTAGCTTCGTCGTATATTGAATAGAATCGAAGATCCATTTTGAAACAACACCCAGTGGCGCAGAGACAGGGGAGCAAGGCGAATATAGATGCCCCTGGCGCCACCATTTTAGGGGGAAACCATGGAGTCAAAATATTACTGCGTGTATGCCATTTTTTAAAAGAAAATATAATTTCAAGGTGTAAAAATAATACCATGCTTTCGGACTCCAAGTCACCGATGAGGACTGAGAAAAAAATTATTCACGGGAGCCACTTACCCTCGCTACGCCTCTGGTTATATTGACAAAACATTAATGCCTTTCTATCATTTGTTTAAGTGAAGTGCAATCAGGGGCGAAAAAATACCATGCTCGGACTCCATTTACACAGTGGCAGCAACTAGGCGGTGAAAGGGGATGGGGCATTCGCCCCCACACACACTTTTTGCGGAAAAATTTAATTTTTAATTCCTTTTATCTGAGTAAAACTATAAATTGTATAAAACAAATAGTGTCCAGGAAAGCTATTTAATTTATTAACTAATTTTTAAAATTTCGTTGTCCACCCTCTATACTCATTTACACAACCTAAGCCATCCTAAGGCAGCATACCGACAGGCAAAAAAATCATAGACCCGGGCGCCACATACCCTCGCTACGCCACTGAGAATACGTTGCACTGTGTTAACCTTTCAATGCACGATTTTTTTAAATTTCAAAATAAAAAATGTTTATGGCATGGGAAGTTCACATGTAAAAACAGAAAAATACACAAAAAAATCAAAATAGAATTGTGATTTTATAAATTGAATTGAATGAACGTATCAGATTATTAATTATTTTTTATAAAACAATAAAAAAGTATTTTAAAAGTAAAATGAAATGGTAAATACCTGTAGAAGCAATTGATGAAACCATCAAAGAAGCAAGACTCCTTTTAAATACTGAAAAATGCGTAAATATTTCAATAGGAGTATCAGAAATAATGTATGAGGAATAACTGACTGCCACAAACTTAACAATAGGACCTGTGCTGTCCATTGAAAATGAACGGATGATTATTATCCGATTTGATGATGTTTCTAATCTGTTGCAGCGTGTACGAGTGGACAAAAAATTTCTATTCAATATTACAATGAAAAAAAATTATGTATTAAATGTAATTCAATATGTATTTAAAGGTTATTATATGAGAAAGTCGAGGTTAGAATACTCCCTCCAGGGACGTATATCCAAATAGGCAGAGTAAGCAACTGTATGGGACCCACAGCTTTTGGGACCCTAGCAGATTCCTTTCGCTTGAGATCAATCCAATCTCCTTAGCAGATTCCTTTCGTTTCAGATCAATCCAACTGCCTAGGCAGATTCCTTTCGCTCCAGATCTATCCAACCTCCTAAGCAGTTCCTTTAGTTCCAGATCTATCCAACCTCCTAAGCAGATTCCTTTCGCTCCAGATCAATCCAACCTCCTAAGCAGATTCCTTTCGCTCCAGATCTATACAACCTCCTAAGCAGATTCCTTTCGCTCCAGATCTATACAACCTCCTAAGCAGATTCCTTTCGCTTCAGATCAATTCGCTTACAGATCTGTTTTGTTATCAGTTGGGGGAATGATTAACATATCAGCAAGATTCTCAAACTTTGTATATGGGTATTTCGAATGCGTCAGAAAAAAAGATAAGCAAATTTGTTTAGAGTTTTATTTAAATTACTTTGAAATTTAAGTTTTTTTTGTATAGGCGACATACTGAAAGAAACTCTCTTGAAGATGCCCCGCAATCAATTGTTTTGTTGTTTCAGTCTGTCGTAATATTTGTTGCTTAAGAACTGCTAGGAATAAGGCCCTCGAAACTTGCATTTGTAAGAACCCCACGGATCTTAATCGGCCCTGGTTTTGTGCTTAACACATTACTGGAAATCATTCTAAGCGAAACTTGGACTTAATATATAGGTCAAAGAAATGCTTGTTTTGTATGCAAAAGAGGCAAAATCTTAAAGCCCCACAAATTGTACAACGTATTAAATGATTTTTAAGATTAAATTTTATCAAAAAATTAAATTACATTTCGTTTAGTTGTTTCAAATTACACAGAACTTCACAGTCGGAATCCACTTCCAGTTCACAGAACTCTGAAGCAATCACAGCCATCGATTCCTGGCCACGGAAGATTACACAATATCCACAAATGGCAAACCAAAACTCCCACTCCATACTCTACTCCCTAGTCACTTTGTCTCTAATCTTGAGAATAAGAATATTATGAAATGAAATATAATTTAGATAAGAAAAAAACTGTTTCATTCTTATTTTCCAAGTAATTTATGGTTCAACTTTTTTAAAAACATTTGATATTTATATGAATCGGTCATTGGTTTTTCCAATAAATATTTATAGGATATAATTTAATTTTAACTTCATATTTAAAGGACAAAAAATATCATTTTAAAATAATCAATAAAAAACGAAGAATTCAAAATTCAATAATATCAAAACAAATATCAACAATTGAAAAAAAATCAGGGTAAGAGAATTTTTTGAAATATTTAAAATCTTCGGCAAAAAGCAACACCACCTATCTCAATTTTTTTGAAATTTCAAGGTAGAAAAACTGGGTACTGTAATAATAACTAACTCTTCTAATTTTTCATATTTATTGAAGATATGCAGTCTCAGTTCATATCAGATGTTAAAAAAAGTTAATTCAAAAAAAATGTCAGTGCGAAACGATTCCGTTAAATATACTACGTGACAAAAAAGTGATTCAATAATAAATCAGAAGCTAAACGTTTGATACAATTATAAATAATTGCAAAGTATGGGTAGTTTCCTGTTTTGTTTATTTTATTTGCAGAAAATTTCCGTACCGAGGATGCATTTCAGG
>BGPR01041354.1:0-13645 GCA_013235015.1 Araneus ventricosus | reverse complement strand
TTGGATATAATTTGTGCTCGAAGTGCCTATTGTTGCCTGTGATTTCAGGGCTTCTATTATTCAACCCTCTGACTGCTTATCCCGCGATTTACGCGGCCAGAAAGCAAGTCGATTTTTCGCCGCATCATGCGATTTTCGCAAGCTGTTTACTTAGTACTATTATAACGTTGAATTATATTATACTAATAAAGCTTTACATGCCTATAAAAAAATCTCTTGTTTAATGGTATTTGAGCAAGTTTACAAGCGTTTCATTTAAATAGTGATATTAAAAAAATCATCTGTCGGAGTGTTAATTAAAGAGTTCTTGTATATAGAGTATCATCTTATGACATTTTAAACTTTTGTACCTGAACTTATTTTCTGTCTGCCATAGTTTTTGAGACAAAATCATTAAGTTTAAAGATTTGTTACTGAAGGGTATATCAAACGGATAGCGTATCGTGGAAGGTTTCCGTGTACACTAGGGTAATGCCACTCACCAAAAGTTTCTCGTCACGTGACCGGTCAGAGAAGATGGTGGAAATCGTTGACTGCATTCAAGCGGCTTAAAAATGTACACGATAGTGACGGAAAATTGTCAGCAGCGAAAATTCAAACCAATCGGGTGTGACTTCGACGGTAACGTAGTTCGCCTTCCGCGATACCGAAATCTTGTCAATGTGTCACGTGACGGGAAACGTTTAGCTCGAAGATCACGGTGGCATTACCCCAGTGTACACGGAAATAGCTGACGGGAAGCTGCCCGTCTGATACACTCTTAAGGGCACTGTTAGATGATGTTTTCAGATGACATATCATAACTACTTTGCTTTTGGCAGACTTTATTTCCGCAATTCTATCTTTATTCGTTCATTCGTAATTTCGATGTCTGAAAACATAAGCATACACCATTTCACTTCTGTATTAACAGAGTTTCTTTTCTCTGTATCAATAATACATTTTTATATCTATTTTTGAGTACTTATGAACCTCACTTTCTGTCATTTTGTGAGGACGACAAGTTGAGAACACATAACTGGTTTAAACGGACACTCTGAAAATTAATTGCACGAGGAAGATCAAGTGAAAACATATCATGATTTTCTCATGATGCAATTTTTTTGAATCTATAACACTGTTAATTCTACTGGAAATAAGATGCTTAAACTTGAAAACAGATTTCATAATGGGAAATATTGTTACAAACATGGAAAGTCGTTTCCCAGCAATGCGAGTCTTATGGTTGGGAAGAGAGTTTTACAAGGTTAAGCATGGAGTGACCTTGGCTACAGTTACGGCACCCCTGACCTTGACGACAAACTTGGCGACCATTTTGGCGATTTGGCGATCTTGGCGACAAATAGATGATTCCCGAAAATGCAACCCTTTTCTCGATATTATTACTAGGAAAGGGAATACACGAGAAAACACCATGTGATGTCACGGCCTGTCAGAGAGAATGTTTAAGGATTGCGCCTAGATCAGAGGAGCGTCTTGATCGCCTTGGAGCGCGAACGTCTTTGGAGTTCTACCCGCAGTGTTAGCTAGGAAGCTGGTGAGCTGAGCACTATTGGAAGTGCAGTTATTGTCTACTAGTTATTAGTCATTTGCTGACGGTTTGTGTTGTTAGATAACAAAGTGCTGAACTGTTATTACCTGTGAATTGTTGTCTGTTTACATTGCTGATGTGTGCAAGAACTATTGTTTCCTGTACCTGTGCTACGTGTTTTCCGGCATATTTGTAAATAAACCTTCATTCTCCATTATCCTGCGTGTTGACTGTTTACACCATACACCTGCAGAAAGAGTTTTTGCAACAATATTTTGTGTTAATGATATATTTGATTTGATATTCAAGTGTACAAATGCAAGTAATACATTCATGTTTTCCCCCTTGTTTGCCTTTTTCCGTTTTCATCATTTTCGTGTTCACGCGTTTTATTAAATAATTTACCATTTTTCTATTTCGCGCGCCTATCCTCTTTTTTCATTTTTTTTTTGCAATCTCATGCCTGTACATTCCATGGCAATTGGAACAGAAAAAAAGACGATTACATATTATTGAAAAACTTATTTATAACTACGGTATATACTTATGATTCTTTCCATCAGATCCATAGCTCCCGTTTAACTTTGATAGCTTAGGTTAGATTAACGTCCCGTTTTGAAGCAACACGAGGGCTATTTAGGGACGGACCTCGTAATTTTGAACCGCAGTCAGATGACGAGGACGGCACCTGAGCTGGAGCCCCCTCTCCTACTTCCGTGCCGCACCAACGGGAGGGCTTTTGACCACTACGTATGAATTAGCGCGCGACAGGCCCCATACATGACGGATGTTCGGTGGAGTCGGGTTTCGAGCCTGTGACCCTCCGGTCCCAGGGTCGAGGCCTTGCCACTAGGCTACCGCGGCCATTTAACTTTGATAGAAAGGAATGTAAGCATCATTGCTTGGATAAATAATTTAATTTTGGAGTAAATTTGAAAAATGTATCACATATACATTAATGATAACTCGATGAAAATGAAAACATATCATACAACATACAAACTGTATACAAATACAGAATAACAGAAGAATTATGAAGGTGAAATTAATTTGTTTGAAGCCTGTCATTTACTAGCTTTACTAAACAAAGTAGATACACCCGGCGTTGCTGGGGTGAAAATATTCTTATATCTTTTATTAATAAAAATTTAACTGTTTAATTAATTGTCACGAAACAGTCCCTAAAACATTTTTTTATGTTACAGTATACCCCACGGGGGGACACCGCGAATACAAGGATATGAGTTGCTGCCGGATATGTAAGAAGGAACTCGTCTCCCTGTGGGCATAGTAACGATGGGGCTCCGAGTCCCTCCACCAGTGATAGTACGTACCTCCTTCGGGAGAGGTCGAGCAGTGGCCCGGTGATGTGCTACTAGGACTCCGGCCTCAGTACTCGAGCTGTCGTAACGGCAACTGTCATTGAGAATCCTGCACGCTACGGCAGGGCGGGGTGATTTGGTTCTACGGTTATGATACAGTACTTGTGAGCAAAATTTTATGAACTTATGATATAATTTATGACAAAAGTAACAGTTATAATATTTCATATCAGCTGTTGACGGCTACGTTGAGTAGGCGTCGTATGCAAGAAAATAAATGTATTTAATATTACCACTGGACGGAATACCAAGTCACGCGTAAATAACTGCATTACACAAAATCTCCCATTATCTGCAACATTACTCACTGTACCAAACGATTTTTAAGAACCACCGAATTTTCATTCTAATTTTTTCCACAAGTTATTCGTAATTCATAACGAAAGACACAAAATTTAATTAAACATTGTGAGTGGCAACTTGGAGGCAAATAAATAAAATTTAAAGTATCTGCAATATTTTCATTTAATAGGAATGGCAGCACTAAAGGTCAAATAATCATTTCTCTATTCTCTTAAGCAAATTCCGAACTAATACACTTGTTATTAATAAGCTCTTTCATAGATCCAATATCGTTACTTCTCCCTAATTAAATCTTGTGTCCATGCTTAAAGAAACTATATCATATACACTGTTTCATTGTCCAAGATAACGTGATCCATGACTTTAGCTATTAAAAGAAATTCCAGATTCGAACCCTGTTAATTCCGATGCTTCCCTTCAAAATCTGTTACATTTGGACTAGAAATGCCAAAATCAAGTTGAGAGCACTTGAAAATTTCTTTATGTAATGCAACTGCTTTCAATTTATCTTTTCCTAATCATTTTCTTTATTTCTGCTGTTACTCAAAATAATAATTCATAATTTTACTTGTGAAACTGTTTAATTTCTTTCACTTCTTGTTGTAGCACATGATGGCAAGTTTATATTTTTAGCAAAAGTTGCGATACTGTGGAATATCTGCTAATCATAAAGGAGAATGTGTGAGTGTCTGTGTGTGTGTTGGAGCTCAATAGGACATGGCTTAGAGCTACGAAATTTGGTACAAAAATGCTTTGGAGGATGGGAATGTGCAGCTCAGGGCAGTTTTTTTAAAATGTTTAATCAGAATTTTAATTAATTAAAAATTAAGCGAAATTTTGGCCTTTTTTACGAATAACTTACGAAATTATTACAGTACAAAGCTAATTTTTACACCATCTGAAAATGCAAAAAATTACCTCTTCAATGATATTAAGTTGTTGTACGATTTTACCCTAATTTTAATAAATTAAAAAAATAATTTTTTGTCATAATTTACAACAAGTTTGCATTGTTGCGATGAAATTCAAACCCTTTACATTGTTTAAACAAATATTTAATTGAGCTTTTCTCTTCCATTGTTGCAAGCTAAGATATCATACTACCGAATTTTACTTTCTTTTTTTCATTTCATCAAATTTCTGTGAAATCTGCAAAGGAAATCCTCAAGATAGTAGGTATATTAGGAAATAACCCGGAAGCTGAACGATTATGGTTGACATGTTTTAATTCTTTTTATCAGCCAGCAGCAGGAGCGAATTGACATGCTGCTGGACGTAATATGTTCAGCGCCATTTTAATGTTGAAACCAAATTTATATATTTATATTTTGAATACAAATATATAAATTTGCATACTTTTAATGAGGAATAAGTAAGTAAAGTTGGCCCTGAAACGTGCAGTTATATGTTACAAGACATGGGCAGTTACTTAACTCCATTAGAGACGTTCATATAGACAAGGAAAAGAACAGGTAAAAGTGTGCGAAAAGAACTCGGTTTAACCCTTCAGCACACGCACCCATTATTGGAACATTAGCACACACGCGGGCTCATTCTGACCCCAGAATGTTAGGCATTTACTCCTTATTTTATTGGCTATTTGTACAAAAATAAAATATGGTCACAGTATAAGAATATTTTTTCGTACAAATAATTTGTATTTAAGACACAGATGCGATTTTCAATACGAAAAAGGAAAGTTGAGCTTATCTCCTTATTCCATACCTTTCCTGTAATCTTTTCTTCTCTGCTGCGCATGTTCGTACGCTGCCATAGCCATAATGCTAAATAAATCCGAAAGGCTTATTATTAAAGGGGTCGATTTCACCCCGCAGTAAAAAAGGGGGAACCCCATGTCACCGGTACTCCATAAATCTTCAGTAAATACTATAGGAAGACAGTTTTTCACAATACATATTGTGAACTCTCTTGAGATTTCCCTGCTTACTATGACTACAATGGGTCTCTATAATCAGTGCCAGCTCAAACTGGAAGAGCGTAGAAAACTTCACCTGAGGAGCTCATCCTTTAGCCACGGTAACAAAGTTTTTCCGGCCTGAGCAAAGTGTGGAATAGCGAGTGCGTCCCCAGAGCACATCCTCTCTCGTCTTCGCCTATCTAGGGAGACTTTCGAGACGGATCCTTTGCTTGCTCTCGATTTCTTGAGGGTGAGTGGGCTCATGAATGGTGTCTAGCTGCCGCTAGACAGAGAGGGATTAGTAACAACAACGTAGAAAACTGGTGGCTGTCGCATCACCCGTGAATGGGATAATGATTTACTTAGACAAAGAATTTCTCATAAATTTCGAGTTTTATTACACAGAATTTTCATTATTAGTGTTTAAAAATAAATTCAAATCAAGTATATTAATTATTTTTAAATGTATTAGGATTATACCGTCGTCGTTCAAGCAAAAGTCACTGAGCCAAGACTTTTTGACGGACTATTGTTGAGATGCAAACTCCGATTTCTAGAAAAATAACCACCCGTTCATTTCTTTCTTATCAGTAGCTGAGTTAATCACCCCTGCCATTTCTGAGTATTTAGAAAGTATTTCAGGAATTTCTCGTTCCCTAATACACATTTTGTCAGTTACTGTGGTTATGGAATAACCCCACGCGTCTTTCCGTTTGTTTCACAAGCCAGTTATTTCACGCGGCTGATAACGTCCGTTCGTTGCTGCCCTTTCCGAATCGAAGCATCTGCTTTCTGCTCACAACGCCGACTTCATATGATAAAGAAATGGAGCGTTTAGGTAAACTTTTTGCTGAAGTTGAAACTGATGAAGATCCAGACTTTGACGATGAAGACAATAGATCTGAGGATATTTTAGGAGAGAATTTTTCAAATCATGAAAGTTTCAGCGAATATGATACGGAATCGTAAGAGGACGGAGATTCTGGAAATGAAGAAGTGAATAACTCGGAATGGTTTTCATCAAAGTTGGCGTACAGTGGAGAAAAACCAAATTTAGCAGAATATTCGTTGTCATAATATTGTGTCGCGCTTGCCTGGAACAAAAAGTCGAGCGACAGATGTGACAAGCCCTGTGAAGAGATGTGAGTTATTCACGAACGATAACATGATATATTTAATTGTCGAGTGCACAAATATATTGATAGAGAAATCCGCACCAAACTTTTCACGTGAAAGAGATGCGAGAAAAATGAACCTCTAGAAATCCGTGCTTTATTAATGGATAATAATGGAGTAGATCTGATTTGTGTTAAGCACTGTATTCTTAATGTCTAAAAGTCAAAAGCGTTTTTTATTTTCATTTTAACCCTTTGAGTACTGAATTATTTGAAGATTTTTATGCCCATGGGACGGATTTAATTTGTCGCAATATGGATTAATATGTAAAAGTAATACATTTTATTTCGAATATGCTTATATTGGTGATATAAATATATTTTTGAAACAGCATTTTAGTTACAAAATATAAATAAATATATAAATGAAACAAAATATAAATATTTATATAGAACAAGAACCAACTTAAAGTCTAATAATTTTGTACCGTGTGGTCGGTAATGCAAAGGTACCTGGCATTGTTTGCATTGCCAAGTGGTTTCTTTTCTTATTTTATGTTTATAACACTGTAGGGTGTTTCTTTAATTCTGTTGCCGGAATATTCTCCGGAAAATGTGCATATTTGTCGCTTGCAAACGATGTGGCAAAATCGCTACTTGTAGGAAGCCCACGGATATTATAATTTGGCAGGACCACTTGCGCCAATAATTCTTCTTAAATTCAGATGACGAGTCAGACTCATCCACCATAACTTCGCCCAAGTAAGCAGATGACGAGTCTCACTCGTCAAATGTACCCAAAGGGTTACAAATATAATGTTTTTAACAGCACAGGATTGAATTTCAATTTGGGGTTATTCTATGACACCGCGCGTCTAATGTTCGCTAAGTTGTAAGGAGGCGCGCGTCTTCTCGGGTTAACTAAACATTAGTAAACCAATCGTAGGATCTATAAAACTGTAAAATAATTTTTACTATTTATAATAACGCCTCAAAATTAATTAAGCTTAAATTGACTATATTTCAAAACAACAATTTTGGACTTTGTGACTTTCGCCTGCACAAAGAGAATATCCAAAACTTTTTAATTGAGTGTAATGATACCGCGAGTAGCTTTTCTCGAATAAATTGTCGTCTTCTTGCTTGTATATCCATCGAGATATTTTTAGTGATAATTTTCAACTTGAGGGAGATTACAGAAAGGGGACATGAAAAGATAAAAATAAAAGGCAAGAAATAAAAAAAGATATATATAGAAAGAATAATAAAGAAAGACGAAAATAAAAAAATGTATAAGTTGAAGCAAAAGTAAGAAAGGAGAGTTTATTAATATATAATTAAAATATAATAATTTTTCAAAATTTGAAAAAGTACAGTATGGAAGTTGATGGCGAAAGCAGTAATAATATTAGAATGTTAAAGAGTTTAGATTTAGGGAAAAAAAGTGAAAATGATTAGATCAAAACATTTATAGGCCCACAATATAAATCATATTCCATTTCTGAATTTTTTTTCTTATTTTCGACACATAATTGACAATAATGCTGTAACACATTTAAACAGTGAAAAGAGAGGACAATATATGTATATATTTCTCATTTGTATCTTTGTATTGTATTTTATTACGCAAGTAACATATTTCACTCAGAATTATGAAAGACTTATTAATATTTTTTTAAAAATATATTAAAGTTTTTAAATTTGTACATGCTTTTATTTAACTTCTTTCATGCTTGAAAATAACATTTTAGTAAAGATGGAATTTCATAATCGCCTTTTTCACTACCTTCCTAATGTGTTAGAATTCCGAAGCTTTGTGCATTTGTGTGTTCCTGATGATTCCAAAGATTCCGTAACCACTCAAATTACAAACTGTGAAATATATTTTAGATTAAAAAGTAGAAAATAATTGAAGCGAAAAATATTTGTACACGCTTTTATTTAACTTCTTTCATGTTCGTAAATAACATTTTAGTAAAGATGGAATTTCATAATCGCTTTTTTCACTACCTTCCTAATGTGTTAGAATTCCGAAGCTTTGTGCATTTGTGTGTTCCTGATGATTCCAAAGATTCCGTAACCACTCAAATTACAAACTGTGAAATATATTTTAGATTAAAAAGTAGAAAATAATTGAAGCGAAAAATATTTGTGCACGCTTTTATTTAACTTCTTTAATGTTCGTAAATAACATTTTTGTAAAGATGGAATTTCATAATCGCTCCTTTCACTACCTTCCTAATGTGCTAGAATTCTGATGCTTTGTGTATTTGTGTGTTCCTGATGATTCCAAAGATTCCGTAACACTCAAATTACAAATTGTGAAATATATTATAGATTAAAAAGTAGAAAATAATTGAAACGAAAAATATTTGTACACGCTTTTATTTAACTTCTTTCATGTTCGTAAATAACATTTTTGTAAGGATGAAATTTCATAATCGCTCTCTTCACTACCTTCCTAATGTGCTAGAATTCTGATGCTTTATGTATTTGTGTGTTCCTCATGATTCCAAAGATTCCGTAACCATTCAAATTACGAATTGTGAAATATATTATAAAAAGTAGAAAATAATTGAAACGAAAAATATTTGAAGGGAAAGCTTAACGTGTGCTAAAATCTAGAATTATTTTTTTTATTATCAAAAATCTGAAAGTGAAAACAAAATTCGTGAAGGCATTAAGCGCTGAAAGTTATCCGATAATGAAATCAAACAACAATATTTAGCAGAATGAAATTTCCAAACATTCATTAAAAATTAAATTCTATAATATAAAACAGAAAACACATATGTTTGTCTGAAAGGTTGTCTGTCTGTCTCTGATAAGAACTGCAACGAAACAATTGCGATGTAAAATTTGAACAAATCATTCTGGGTTTCATTTCTAGGTCAACTGCGCTATTTGCAGTTTTTAAAAGTAAGGTACTTTTAAAGATAATTAAGTAAAGAAAAATACGGCAAATTCTTTTATGAAGGACCCATCGGCATTTTTCATCGTCGTCAATGATCCAGTAGAGACTGAAAATATTGTGTAAGACAAGTCTTGAAATAAATTTTATCATAAATTGGTTTTAATGAATGAAGAATGAGTTCCAATCTATTCCGGGAGCATTGTTATAGTAGTATTAGGGTAGTATTGCCATTTTATTATAAACTAGCTGAAAACCCTGCGTTGCTCGGGGTCCATATTTTTTCATATACCGGCTTCTTGTTTTTTATTCCCCTAAAATTATTGTCACCAACTTTCCCCAACTAACCTAAATCTTCTTTGGATCCTTTCCTGTCGAATTAAAACTTCCAAAAATATAGTCTTTTTATCACCTTATAACAGTATTGTTTGAATGAAAATGCGAGAAAATTCGAAAAAGAATGTTTATTTTAAACAATATATAGTTAAATAACTAATACAGTTTTACAATGCACAAATATACTGTATAACTTGGTTACTGCGAAGCTTCTAAATAAATGTTTTATAAATCAGATAAAGAAAGTCAAAATCGCTCGAGAACAATTCTCACTCGAAAGAATTTCGCTGAAGAAGAATGCTAGAATAAAAATAAATCTTTTAACCTCAGTTAGAGGAATAAAAACTAAATATAAATACTCTCTGTATTAATACTATAAATAAAATCAAACTGAAACTTGCATCGCGTAGTAACTAAACTAACGTCATTGGATATTTGTGTGCATATTAAAAGCTACGAAATAAAAACGGAAGTTAAGTGCATGCTACGAAATAACAGCGGAAGTAAGAAGTCTACTTTGACCAAAAAAAGCAATATTTTCTTAGCTTTAACAGTGATAAAAACACGTGAATAAAAGATCTGATGATAAAATAGATTAGTTTGAATTTTATATTATAACAATAAAAGTATTGTTTCAATTTGAATTTAAAATAAATTTTGAAACGTTAATTACAGTTAGACAAAAAATTGTACAACAATTAAATTGGTATTACTGAAAAGATAATTGTTTGCTCTTTAAGGTGATGTCAAACTAATTTTCGCGCCATAAGAATTTCAGAAGTTATTGGTGAAAAACGTCCAAAAATAACTTAATTTTCGTTATTTAATTAAATAATTAAAAATCTAACTCGAATTTTAAAATAATTTTTATGGCGTTAGCTCCCTCTTGGGCTTAACCATCAATGTGCCAAATTTGGTCGTTGTAAGTCCAACGGTGTTGACGTGCATAAAGAACCAAAAAACGAATAAACACACACATACTTTACCCTTTTATATACATTATACAGTGTGTCCACACTTATCGTGGTCCAATAGCTAATTTCTAACCCGTTAGGGATAGACATATAGTTCCAATTGAAAAAATGTTTTAAATGAAGGAAAGAATTATAATATATGTTTTCTGAGTGAATAAATATATTCCTGAAAAAGATATGAATTCTAACTTTTTATACGGTCCCCCGGTCCTATCAGTCATATTTAGTAAAATAGTTTCGACACTCTAATATTTAAAACAAAAAAGTCCCAGTTTTTAGCGACTAAAACTGACCGATTTATAGAGCTTTGAATATCGTTGACTTAGACCACTTTACACCATTTCAATAGCTGTCTTGAAGACGATCCACCAATCAATGCACAGCACTTTCTCGACGAAGCCGCTGATTGGTTAAAAATCATGAAATTTGTAGCTCCGGAACTCGCTCAGTTTTAGTCGCAGAGGAGTGGAACTTTTTTTGCTTAAAATGCTAGAATGTCAAGAATATTTTACTAAATATGACTGATAGGACCGGGGGACCGTATAAAAAGTTAGAATTGGTATTTTTTAGAGATATATTTATTCACTCTAAAAACATATACAGTGAAACCTCTCTGAGCGGCCACCCCTCCGTTCCGAGAAAAATTGGCCGCTCAGAGGGGGTGGCCGCTCTGAAGGGTTTTCGTTGCAATTACAAGATAATTGCTATAATACATAATATAAACAACTAACTTGATGCTGTTGCGTTGATCACGCAGAAAGGTGTATTGTTATCATATTTTGTTTAAATCTTCTGTATCTTTTTTATACTTTTTCTTTTTTTACCTTTTAATTTATATTTCTATTATTTGTTTCTGTATTATATTAGAAATAGCTGCATATGCACCATTTTATATATTACAAAGAGTTCTAATTAATTTTTGACTAATTAATTTATAGTTAATATCTTTGTTAAATCTTGTTAATTATAACTGATATTATAAACAAGTCTGACACATATTTCTTATTTAAAATGAAGTTTGAGACTTATCTAAAGAGAAAATAGTACTTTATTTAATAATTTTTTACATTTTTTGAAAAAAAGGATACAACTTGTGACTGTTTTAAGTTTTTGCCCTTCTCGGAAAAAACCCTTTTTTCAAGTTCGTTTTTCAGTTTAAAAAGTAAATCTCTAACCAATGCTTTTGTTAAATGGGATGGGCGAACCCACCCGGCGGCCGTTCAGAGGGGTTGGGTGGCCGTTGCTAGGGGTTATTTTAACATTAGGTCTATGGGCCGAAAAATCCGTGCCACGAAAAATTGGCCGTTAAGAGGGGTGGCCGCTATGTAGGGGTGGCCGTTCGAAGAGGTTTCACTGTATTATAATTTTCCCCTTCCTTTAAAGCATTTTTCCAGTGTCTATCTCTAACGGTTTAGAAATTAGTTATTGGACCACGATAAGTGTGGACACCCTGTATATAGATATTGCTAAAATTCTAATTTATTTAAAGTGTTTCTTACAGCGTCTCGCGTTTTTACGATTTTCATTTTCCCTCCTGACTTTTGATTTTAAAAAAAATTTATACTTCTTATGACACTATTAAAAACGTGTTTTAAAAAGCTTTAAAATTTTTTTTATGTATATATTTTTTAATTTTCCTTTCCTTCTTTAAGTACTTATTTTCAAATTCTTCTTATCCCCTTTTTCACATACTCACGTGACGTTCGTAGCCGTTCTTCTTTCTGCATAATCATGAATCACGCCTCTGACATTCTGTAGAAGCGTATTTGTGAAGGTTCTGACCAATGGTCAAGACTTTTAGTGGCACCCCTAGCAAAGCTAACGTCATTTCAGGGAATTCAATATTTTGAATGATGGTGCGTCGTCCAGAAACGCATGATTATTCTTAGGATGCAGAACTAAAGAAAGGAGACATTGTCCCCAAAATCTTAGGTGGACTATGAAACTGAATGGCAGAAGATGGATTTTGTGGTGTGATTCTCTGTAAAATCCTTTTCTGACATTTACAGGTGTTGGAAGATTTCCATGTCTCGTCTCCCTGTTTTGTTAATTCCGTGCCCCCTTACCAGGAGGAGTCTTTTCATGCTGTTCCAATATCTTATTTCTTTGATTTATCAGTAACTCTATGTCAAATGTCTATTTAGTACTCAAACCAAAATATATTTCTTTTGAAATAAGCTCCTCGTAGCATATTTTAGAATTAATTTTCCTTCAAAGTATGAATTGGCGCCTTGTGTTTCAATATCCATTAACCCTTTCAATTTCACTACATGTTTCGTTTTGAAAATTACTAAATTTATTTTAAAAATGAGTATTAGACATGTAGCTTATCTATACTTATAAAAGGCAATGTTTGTGTGTGTGTGTGTGTGTTTGTCTGCGTTGTCCAGACGAATCTATCGCACTTACAGCCATGAAATTTGGCACACACGTAGTCGTAATGGTGACTGAATGCACCTCAAAACCGGAATTTTGAAATTTAATCTAGAAATTTTTTATTTAATATTTTGTGTCTTTTTGGGTGATTTTTCGCACTCATTTCTCAATAGCATGGCTTCTAATAATTGTACGGAAAAAAACAGTTACACCATCGGAAAGAACAAACGATTTTCGTTCTAATGAAGTTTGTTTCGTACGTCTAACATAATTTACTGAATTTTGAGAAATTTTTGAAAAATAGTCACTTTTATGGTAATTTTTAATAAAGATTTCTTAAAATTATCACATCTGACGTTCTAACATCTCTATCATTTAAATTTTTTTTCAGCTTATAAATGGAACATTTATGTCGGGTTTGAAACAAGAACTGTTAAAATATCTTTTTTCTTTTTTTTAAAATTAATTTTTCCCTGATCGGTTCAAACAGTTTTTCCGATAGCGAAATTTAACAGCGAGAGCTTCTCCGGACCATCCCGGAATGCATTATTGCAACGTGACCTTCTTCGCGGCAGATGACATCATATGCTTTCGTGACGTCATTACATTCGCCTTGCCGAGAGGTAAAAGCAAAAATATTACATTTCTGTTTTCACTGAATTTTGAGAATTTTTTAAAAAATACCCATTTTTTTGCCATCGAGATGTTACTTTTGTTTTTAAATTTGTTACATCCGACTTTCTAATAACACTATTTTTTTCAGCTTATAACTAGAACGGTTCTGTCGGATTTAAAACAA
>BGPR01041353.1:0-13646 GCA_013235015.1 Araneus ventricosus | reverse complement strand
GTATTTGTCAGCCAGGTTGTCTTTCCTAAGTGTAAGGCATTTGTCCCTAGTTGTCTTCCTGTAAACCCAAATCAGTGGCGTGCGGTGGTTCTAAAACTTACAACAGACAGATTTTAGATTTACACATAATAATCCACAACATTATACACACAAGCATATAATATAATATGTAGATTTCGCTTACTAGAAAGTGAATCAATTGTAAAGATTGTCACCTCCTGATTTTTGCTCCTCCTTCTATGGCGAAATGCACAATACTCACATACCAGCTCCGAAAAAGTCACACCGGATGTAGAAGGTTCAGTGATGAACATGTGCTCAAAGGAAGCCAGTCGCGAGGTAAGCAGATGATGGAATGAAAAGAAGAATCCTTGTTTTACTTTAACAAGACTCTTTGACTTTAGCTAACAGCTCTAACATAGAGCATGGGGTCGTCTGGAAGGGCAAGTAACTGATATATATATATACTTACCATTCTGCCGCTGTCCTTTTATCATTCCTCTAACTGTTCATTCTTTACACTGAGTGTGCGTGTCGAGGTATTTGCAGCAGATGATCTTCAACTGAAAGTTTTCGGAGAAAGAAGCACACCGGACTCTTCTGTGAAAGAACTGACTTACTGAAGCGACTTTCAAATGTAACGTGTATTGGCCAATCATGTGAAGCTTACTGCAGCTGAAGCACTCTTTTTTGCTTCAATTTGAAGCGACTCATACCTTAAATCAAAGAAAGATCTTTACAGACTATAGCATGAAGCCTATCAGCCTTATCAACCACTCTACTGTGTTTCCTTTCCAATAGTCGGCCCTTCTGCATCCCAATCAGAGGCTGGTAACGACATCAGTAATCCTTCAAGTTCACTGTCATTCTGGACCACAGGTGTGGTGTGGCGGCGGAGGGGTGCTTCCTTTTCGTCAAGTTTAGGTAGGCAGTGACTGAGCGGGCAGCTCCTGAGCAGTCAGACTGCTGGCCCCAGGAGCTGTCACATGGAGGCCCTTCTGTTGATGGACACAGGTTCTCCTCGTGGAGGTAGCATGAGGAATTGGTACTTCAGGTGGTACCCCACTGGAGTCAGGAGGACTCTGTCTGCGGAGTGGAAGGAGAGTTCTAGGATGATGACAGGGGCGTGGAGGAATTGCTGGAGGAACTGCTGGAGGGTCTCTCATCGTTTCTTCTTGGGTTTGCTTCTCCCCTGCCCGGAGGTGCTTCTGTGGTGCATTTTATTGACAGGGCTGGCCGGTGGTTGGGATGGTGCCGTTCTTCTAGCAGTTGCTTAGACACCTGAGAAAAAAAAAGTCAAAAATTTATTGCAGCAATGGCATTTCAGAATTAAGAGTGGATGAAATATCTAAAGTTTACTTATCGGCAATGTTTCAGGAAATTATGAATATTGTTACAACAGAATTATGAAAAACAAAATGCACCTTTTTTTTGAATTATTTTCTAAAACAGATACTATAAATAAAAAATGTATTGAAATTCAAGTAAAACTCTAAGGAGAGGCATCAAATGTGTACTAGCAATGTCAATGTAATTTAGGTAGTTAACAGAATACGAATGTAAAGAATATTATACGACTCCTGACTACAAATATTTTTTAGCGTTTTAAACGTCAAGTGGTAAAGATAATTAGATGATGAGTATTTAAGAATGAGCAAAATTCCATTAAAAAATATAGAAAAATCCAATTTAAGATTTAAAGAAATATTATGGTTCAAAGATTACCATCAACAAATTTATATTTAAACTGTGGATATTGATTAACTAATTTAAATTTACAATTTATGCTCAAGACAAATTTGCAATTATTTTCCGGCTTTCTAAATACACATATACAGGGTCACACAGCTTTCAATGAAAATTAAATTCTTGCAGAATAACAGCAACAAGCTCGGTTTTTGTTGTCTTCCGGTTATAGTTGGTTTCAGGTTTCATTAGTTTTCCATGAAAACTTTCCCAGTTCAGTCTTTTGCCTCAGTTTCTAATTTTATAAAAGAAATGAAATTAAATTTATGGACAAGTCTGAGGTTAAAGTTGAGGATCCAAAGTTGCTTAAGGCTGGAAGAAGTTCATCCATAACAAGTCTTCAATTGTTATGAAACTGGCTCTTTTGGAAGAAATTACAAAAGGACGTTCATTACACAAGAAGAAAATCACTTCAGGACATATGCCTATGAAAGATAGATTAACTCTGTTGTGGGTGGTAATGTAATGATGATTCTAAAGTGAAATTCTTATTGGTACATTCAAAAGTCTAGATTGTTGAGCAGTTTTATATTAATTTTTATATTTAAATTTTTTTATTGTTTTCAGGGATTAAACAGTGTATTAATTCGCTATAAAGTAATATTTTAGTACATAATTTGGAGTGTGTAGAAGGAATTAGTGGATTTACATTTGATTCACTGGAAATAATTGCCTCAGTTTTCAAAACGCGGTTTAGTTTCTGATCATTGATTTTCAATGGTTATCATTAAAACCGAGGAAGTTCCTGCATGTAGTTAATTTACAGTTGTTACTTTAGCACACCCATGCCATGAGTACAATTTTTCAGACATAGAATAGTCAGTACTTTGGTAGGTACAGATTTTGTATTTTAAATTAAAACTTCCAGATTAAAGGATTAAAATAAATGGACGACGTAATATTTTGAAGTGGCGTTCCTTCTTAACTTTGAGCTTCCTTTATTTGCATATCTATAATTATGGCATTTGCTGTCTATGATAAAATGTATATCTTTGTGTTTTTCCATCTCCACGGTTTTTATGAGCATCAGTTGCCATAAATAAAACGCAGCTCCATTAAGGAACTTTTCAGGACAGCCAATCAAAGAAAAGATATGGGGAGTGTGCCCATATATTCTAGCCAAAGAGATGGAAAAATGTAATTTAAATAAAGAAAGAAAATGATAGAGGAAGTTGGTTTTTAAAACTTTTCATCTAGAATCCCCATATATATATATAATAAATATCTTTTTTATAAATGTATCATTTTTCTATGTTTTAATTATTTTTGTAAATGCTTGTACCTGTTTATAGCCACAACTGTGTTGTGTATTTGATTGTTATTTGTGCCGTTTTAATTTGCGGCTTCCTATTCTTTTTGAAATTTTTCTTCTTCTTATTTTCTTTATTATTATTATTATTTTTAATGTTATTTAGTTGTTATTCAAGAGATTGTGTTTGGACGGTTTGAGAATTATGTATAGGAAAATTTGAAACTGTGATAAGAACTGTATATATGGAATTGAAGTTTAAGCCTTTGTCTTGTGATGCAATTGTGTTGCATGTTTTGAGTTATAATTTGTGGTTTCCTGTATATATATTTTTTTAAGCTTTCTTTTCTCTTTATATTCATATGATTTTATTTTGAATTTACATTTATTTCGCTTAATTAATCAAGATTTTGCGTTTAGGAAGTTTGAAAGCGCGTATATTTGGTGAAATTGTGGTGTTTAGTTATTTTGGCCTTTTTTCCTATGGAAATGGTGTGCTTTGTGGAAAGAAATTTTTGAACTCGAATTTGCTGGCGTTCTTCGGGCGGAACTGTCGGTGAAATGATAAACATATGTCCGTAAGGACAGGTCGATACTAGTTATTTCTACTTCATTCTGCAGTGGCAATCCGGGAGGGCTATCGGGCTGCAGCCCAGAGCTAGACCAAAATTCTTATTGATTTAATTTAAAATCATTACAGCTGTTTGATCTCAAATTTTCATTTAAAAGAATAGTAATAAAATCATGACAACGTGCTTTCTGACAAAACAATTTTCCTACTTTTTAGTCATTCCACTTGCACTTGTAGCGTTAGCGCAGTCAAAAAACATTTTGACCAGCTATTTCAATTAATATTTTTATTAAATTATCAAGAAAGTATTGCAGTGTTCTTTATTCTTCTTGTCAGGAGGAAAGCCTGAAGTTAAAGTGTTTTTGTTTACGTAAACCATAGATTTGACATTCTTCACTGCGATATCAGATTTTTACCAAGCCTCAGCCCCTCCTCCCAGAGACCAGATGCCCGTTCATGCTGACCCCTAAAATAGCAAATTTTATAACATAAGCTTTGGAATACACTTGATGATACACGGGTCTGAAGTGGTGCTGACCAACGTATTACGCTTCAACCTTCATGAGAGCTTAAAACTTTTATTTTTTTAAAAGACTGGCCTCTTAGTTCTTGTTTGCTGAATCAATGAAGTTTCAATTAGCCATTTGTAAAGACATTTAACCCTAATTCATTTTGGCTAAAAAAATAAGAAGAAAAAATCGCTTCCATCCTTCACCTCTTCCCGTGAAAACAATCCCAGTTACCCGATACCATTTTCAGAATAATAAATCTGGTATATATACATGAAAAAAAAGAAGCTGGTTATTTGGTCATATCTATCAGATAGTCTCGATACATATAGGTGGCACTGGGAATCGATATCATCAGCAGCCCCCTTAAATAAAAAACCCGGTCCTCCTAAATTGCTGCACGGACGGATAGCGTGACCTTGAACCTAAACTAGTGCCTTCAGTGAGCTTGGAGCGTTTGATCAATCCAAATACAGAAAACACTGGGAATTTTATGACATTCCATTTTACCGTCAGAATATGCTTAAATCGTAAAAAAAATATTTATCGTCTGTAAAACAATTTTAAAAAAGAAACATTGCGATTAGGAGAAAAATAAAATACCATAATGAGATGTTTTTTTACGTTTTTTGAGAGGAAATTTTCACTACCAGTTATTGTAAGTTTTTAGATAAATCGCAATAAAAATAATGTGTTGATATGAAATAAAAACATGACAATAAAATGTGAACAAAATAAGTTTGAATTTCCTCCATTCACTATTCCAACATATCTAAATATACATTTCTAAATTATGTATTCGTCAAAGTAAATGTTAATTGTTTATGAAATGTCTTCAACATTATATTCTACAGATTCATACAAAATAAATAAAATAAGCCAAAAACCTTTTCTTTTCATAGATTTAAATATGCAGTTAAATGCTGCAGAAAGCTTTGAGAGGCTGTATCGGCCTGCAGATGATGTCATGCGTGTTTTTATTCATTATATCATTGCTCTCTGTTCCATTCTCCCCGCTTGTGTGTTCGGAAGTCTGGAGAGGAGGAATGCCAGCTCAGGTGTCGTCCTCGTCATCTGACCGCTGTTCAAAGTTACGAGGTCCGTCCCAAAAGGGCCCTCGTGTTGCTTCAAAACGGGACGTTGATATAAGTGCATTAAACAAAACTGTCCCACTCTGACTTAATTAAATACAGACTTTTATTACACAGACGATCGAATACTTAAATGCTAAACATTAAACCTTCCCTCATTGTATGATATTTTATTTCTCATTCGATATTTTTAAAGTCTTTCATCAAGTTTTAGAGTCTGATAGAGGCAACGTAGCAGTGGCAGCTCGTCCATTAGAGCTGCAGTCCCCTGAAATTATTTTAAAAGCTTGTATTTTCGTTTTTATTCTAATTGGTTTACTTTTCCACTTTCAGAGTTCAATTATCAAAGAAAATGACAAAGTAATAAAAAAACGTAAAATGAAGACGGAAAATCGATAAAGAATTAAGAGAGAGAGACAGACCAGAGCTGCATAGAATTTTGCCCCTCCTAAGGATCAAAATTCGTGAGCTGAGCAACGTGGAATACTCAGTCGGGAAAAAAGCAGCCCTTTCTCCCTTTGAAGTTAGAATCCCTTAAGCTGCGTTTTTCCCAGCTATCGTTTGGCGCTACTTCCGCCTTTGCCTTCCTCATCTGGCTTTTTTCTCTTTCTCTCTGTAGTCCAGACATTAAGTAGTTTTTTAAATCAAATTCTAAAGGAGTTGTAATTTTATGCTTCTTTATGCATTTTGGGGTGCTGATTACGAATCTGAGGTCCACCACCAAAAACTTTTGTTAGAATTTTAGTTATAGCCAAAAAACATGAAAAGTTTTTCCTAGTTTTTGCTTATAACTCAAAAACTATCAATTTTTAGTATGTCATCATTATATACCAAAATAATCAGCACAAAATTTCCTATAACTTAGGTCTATACAACTTCTGCAGCACTGCTTGTTTCTGAACTGACGAGCCGCCACTGTAACATAGACATTAAACTCGAAAGAATATTAAAAAATAAGTCCTTTTCAAATAAATCAGTACTTTTCTGATATATTTGTTCATATTCAGCGTCCCTACAGTGTTCGGAGCAAGTCACAGGAAAACGGCGGAAACTTTCGGGACAACCCAATGCATTCATCAGTTCATGTTAACCTTAATCGGAATAATTCAAACTGATAACATTAGTTGTTTATGTACATTGTTCCAGAGGCAGAAACTACCATTTCAACCCGCAATGCAGCAACAGTTCATTGTTAATGAAGTTGATTGACTCACATTCTCGTCCCTGAATTGTTTGAAATAGTTATGAAAATTCGTTCCGGTGAATGAGCATTACCATTCCATTAATTAAGACGTGTTAACTTCCATTTGTTTCTTGGTTTGTAACTAGTAATTAGGGGTGTAACCTGACCTCTCACTCTGTTGCACGATTACCGGAAGTGGTTGCCTTGATGTAAAATGCTTTGATGTCTTAGATTTGGATCGAAATACAAATGTTTAGTTCCAGCTCACTAATTCAAAATGAAGATAACCTTTGAAAGCATTTTACATATTTTGCTTAGTAAAGAAATTAAATTTTGAGATTAAAAGAAAAGATTGCAAACTTCTATTCCAAAGATGAAAATAAATCGTAGCTTTTTGAGATCACGCGTTTTCTCGTAAATTAAATTTATTACATTTTAGCTAGTAGAACAACATAATTACCAATGCAACGAATATAAGAAATTTCAATAAGAATTATTAAACAGTGGTTGAAAATTCAGCGAACGGGGGAATACGTGTATGACCGCAACCCCCCTCCCGCAGTTCAGCTAGAGGAAACATGAAGATGCTTTAATGACAAGCCAATGACGGGTGAAAACGCTAGCATGCGCACGTTCAGTTTTACAACAAACGCTCAAAGTTCTCATCATTCACAGTTATACAAGCTTCAAAGAATGGATTGGCAGTTCCTTTCGAAAATAGTCGGCATTTTGCGGACAGCGGTCATGGAGATCGACATATCCGCCATCTCATCATCTGAAAGCTGTTATCGTTCATCGTAAAGTTTAAATGACCAATGTTGAAGTCCAATTACAGCGCCCTCTATCTCATCTGGCTGGCGTTTCCGGCGTGCGTTTAATTTTAATCACATATCAATGGAAAGATACTGAGTAATGTAATTGCTATGGAACAAATCTAAGCAATTTAGAAAAGATGTTTACGCTGCTTGGTAAAAAGTCTCATTTTAATTACCCCTTGTACATTTATTTCGTGTATATCTAGTAGGCAAATTGAAAATTATAATTTATCATATTCAAAAGACTGACCATTCTATGGCACATTTAAACAGAAATACAAATAAATGTTGAGTAATATTGTAGTAAAAGAGCGATTATTTTTTGATCGTGTTTAAAAATAATGCTCTATTAATCAAAAGATCAAAGCACAGTAATACACAAAATTCAGAACAAGTGAATTTCAGGATTTTTAACTTAATCGACGTCATTCGCTGAAGGCTGTGTACCTGCATATTTTTTTGGATAGAAATAGTAACCAAAGAGATTGTTACCTCTATTATTTGGATTATTATATAAATCTCCTATTTTGTGTGATAAATTAATTCTTTATTACTGGAAAAATGATCTCACAAAATGTTTTATTTGATTATTTATTACCATAAAAAGGCATTATTTTTTAAGTTTGCACATATGTAATTCATTCTACATTCATACAATATGTATAATTTAAAAATCGGAATATGTGGTGTTTTTATGGAACAGAAACTACTGATATATTATGAGCTGATTAAAGATAAAAACCAAATAATTGTTATAAATTATACATTTGTTAAAATTTCTAAGCTGAAGACTATAAAAAATACTGCTAAGCGAGCTTAAAATATACCCCGAACTTTTAATTCCTTATCATTACAATAGCTAAAGTGACCGCTTTCAGACACCTTGTCCCTTTTTTCTAAAGAGGCAACCGGAATTGTAACTTTTTAGCTTAGAACGGAATATTTTACAGAAAGTTAACTAGAATTAAATTTTGAAAATTAGTTTCTGAAGAATTTTCATTCTTAGTTCTCAAGTTTAAGTAAAAGTAAAAAATTCCTAACAATATTCCATAAAAATTGTTTGTACACCTTACTTTTCTTAGTTAGCTCTAAATTCTTTGTTTCGACATTCAATTGATCTCCAAAATCGCGAATTAAAAGAAAGCACTCACACTCAATGGCAGGAAAATGAAATGAAATGGTTTTGTCATCAAAGATGTCGAAATCATTTCTTCGTGTAGTACAGAGTTCGGTCATGTGCTCTTCCGTCAAAACCCTCTACCCGCTAGAAAGTCTATCTATCTAGAAAAATTTAACACCCTTCATCTCATTAGAAACTATAAATTGTTCTTATATTTTTATGAAATGTATGAATCATAAAATTAAAATTTATAAGTTAAATATATTGTAAAATATTTCAAATGAAAGAGAAAAAGACAATTAAATATTTGTTTAGACAATGAAAACGATTTCAGTTGCGTTTCAACAATGAAAAGGAATGCTGTAAATTATGCCAAAAAATATTTTTAAAAATTTATTAAAATTCGAGAAAACATTATACGGCAACTTAATTGATATCGTTGGCAGGGTAATTGTTTGCACTTTTAGATGGTTTAAAAACGATTTTTGTGTTGTAATATTTTCGGAAGTTATTAAGGAAAACGCCAGAATATTTTCTTGATTTTTAATTAATTCAAATTCTAATTAAAATTTCGTAAAAAGGGCTCCGAGGTGCACATTCCCACCCTCCAAAGTTTGTTTAGGCCAGATTTCGTAGCTCTAGATCCAGCGGTCTGACCTGTAGAGCGCCAACATACACACACACATTTTCTTTTATTATTAGTAGAGATCTCAGGACACTGTTTGACGAGAGGAAAACAGTCAGTGTTATTCAAACTGTCGTATGCCAAAACCCACACACAGTAAAACATACGAAATTTTTGTGCAACAGCTGGAACCACTAGCGATATATGACATTTTGTGACACCACATACGACAATTTGAGAGTAGATGTAGCTAACCTATGCAAGTATGTTGCATCAATAACATTCTTTGGCAAATTTGACATACGACATATTGAGATAGCATCTATGAACTCATAATTTGTATTTAAGAAAGAAAGTGTCCAAAATCACTTATACTTTACTTTACCAATTTTTTTGTAATAGTTATTACGACTTTTGTAATATTTGTAATAAGTAATTGGATTACAATGCATTTTATTGCAATACCTTTAAGCAAAGCAGAAATGAACTGATTTTAACAACAACAGAAACGCAATTTAAGCTCATTTTTCAAAAATGCAGGTTTCATAATTCAAGTCGCTGGCTTGCGATTCCGTAATTTTTCTTTTGGTAAATTTAATTCTAAAAATGTTTTTGTACGACAGAAAGGTTGTTTATCCTTGGTCGAGGACTTAAATTCAGCAACTCTGGTGACTATCTATTTATTTAAAATAATACGATAAAACCTAAACCTACAGACAGTTCGCCAGCCCCAACCACTCGACGGATTTCGAAATTTTTTTTTCATATGAAAGCTTATGACGTCTATATATGTCATCAAGGGTCGCCTGTCCCCTACCACCACCCATTTTCGAAAGAAATCGAAAAAAACATTTCTCCACCATACACTCTCTATATGTTTTTTCGGTTTCGTTCGAAAATGTGGGGTGGTTGGAGCAGGCGACCCTTAATGACATATCTAGGCGTCATATCCTTTCAAGTGAAAAAAAAAATGTCGAAATTTGTGGGGTGGTTGAGGCTGGGGGATTTCTACAAGGTTTAATAATTTGGTAGAAACTTGCACCGAGTTCGCCAGCCTCAACCACTCGACGGATTTCGACATTTTTTTTTCATTTGAAAGGTTATGACGTCTAGATATGTCATCAAGGGTCGCCTGCCCCCACTACCCCACATTTTCGAACGAAACCGAAAAAACATATAGAGAGTGTATGGTGGAGAAATGTTTTTTCCATTTCTTTCAAAAATGGGGAGTAGGGGGCAGGCGACCCTTGGTGACATATCTAGACGTCATAAGCTTTCATATGAAAAAAAAATTATCGAAATCTGTCGAATGGTTGGAGCTGGCGAACTGTCTGAAGGTTTACCATATTATTTTAAATATATAGATCCCAACAGTTCTATCAAAATGGCGTGTCAAAAATATTGTAAAATACCTATTGTAGGTGATGGAAACTGTTTATTTAGAGCGATATCATTCTGTATTTATGGATCTGAAGACTTTCATGCCGAAATTCGAGAGAAAGTTGTACAAAACATTATAACTAGATGATGTTTATTGAAAGATTTTACAATTTTAAAGGAATCTGTTGTCTTCAAAGAATATGAAATCTACTATGGTTTTAGTCTGTTCCACTGGTCTTCATGCAGTATTTAAAACTGAAAAAAGTAGTGACTGAGAGCCTCGAAGCAGCGAGGTGACAGGGGTAGTGCTGAGCAATGTGGGTGCTGGCCGCGAACCCGAACGAGGGGCGGCTAGTTATAATTATAATAGTATTTCCATGGAAATAAAAAAAAAATGAATTTTTAATAACCTTTCTAATATTATTGTAATGAGATATGCAATGACTCAAAATACTAATGTAAGCATTTTCTTTTAAAGAAATTCCCAGTCCAATTGAATCGGAAATCAGTAGAACCTTCCGAGGCGATTATTGAAACACAAGAACCGCTCAAGGTCGGGCATCGAAGAACACGCTGAAACGAGAGAGATAAAATTGAAAAGCAAGACGTCGAAAGTGTATAGTTTGCTCGACAAACAGCATTTGTTCAACAGTTTATTATTATTTATATATACTTATTTTGACTTGATTTTGTTTCATGTTTGAAAAGATGAGGGAAATTCCGTAATCGGATTTTTTTCCTCACTTCAGATGTGCTCGAGTTATGTAATTTGTGTAATTTATATATTCCCTATTGACACTACACTATTTTAATATTTTCATATCTTAATTGGCCAGGTAATCGATTAATTTTAATCTGTACTAAAAACGCTACCTGGTAGTGACTGGAAAATTGATTTCACGATTCCACTGATTTATAATAATGAAAGCAATGAATTGACTAAAAGTAAAATGTATTAAATAAAAAACCATTTTTACCTACGTAACTCAAAACGGCTTTTTTAAAACTTAGCTTTTAATAAATTTATTAAACAAATAAAACACCATGATTGAACTGTTTCAGATGTTTTGTTAGAAACTCAAGATTTCCTTAAATCAACTTTTTTTGTCTCTCTTCATTTACAATCTCTTTAGGACCTTTTGCGTTACCTTATGAGGATCCGTTTTAATCGTCTTTATTACATTCCAAAAATGGTATTTCAGTTCGATTTCTGTGTAGTGGTTCCGGAGAAAAAATTCAATCTGCGAAAATTTTCTCTGTTAAGATCAAAGACTTAAAACATCGGAACATCATGAAATATGTTTAAAAATTGTTTATGATCGATGCTCCAGTATCTCAGTGCTGAAATGACGCTGATTTCCAAGCTATGTCTCTTTGCTTGATTGATTAAATAGAGAAAAGAGCAAATTTAATCAAAATTTTCAAGAGGAAAATATGCCACAAACATACGATTATTTAGCGGCGCTGTCGCATTCTTCTATTTTATAATAAAATTCCAAAATGATTCTAATATCTTCTACTTTTCTTATTCCCATTTGCGACAATTTTTTGTGAATAATTAAATCTGATGTTTTTTTCCTTAAATTACTATGTGAATTTTAGAATTCAAAGATGTATCTGGCTTACTACCTGATGTATTAATTATTAAAAAGAGATTACACAAAATTAAATGATTGTACATCTGGTTTTGCAAATAGCTGAACCAATTTTTTCCCAAAGTAATATATTTGCTATGCTTGGTTGGTTTTCCTTTGAACTATATTTTCGATGATATTTCCAGTACATCACAACTCCGATCATCTGATTCTATTCTTATATTGTAACCGTTTGGACGCCATAATTCTAGACTGAGGGATAACAATAGCCATCAAGAAAGGGTCTTGATTTATTTAAACAACTTTTAATCAAGACAAAAGGACTACAACATACAGGGACAAACATTAAGGGACAAAAGACTTAAGGGACACAAAATATACAATCACTGCAGGAGAACACTCATGTTCATCGTTGACTCCAGTATCGCCACATGGACTGGCCGTCTCCCTCCTAACGACGCCTAGGTAGAGCTCAAAGCAGAGGTTGACAAATATGAATTTCTAGTTTGAAGTATTAATTTATCTTTTATCCTAACAATCACATTACTAACAGCAAATCAGAATTTTCCAACCCTTCTTTCTTTCCGATATAAACTGCGATAAAAAGTTCACAGATTGTCTTTGTTTTCTAGCTTTCTTGATTTTATATCCATTTAGTTATTAAAAAAATTAATATTAAAATTAAATATAATTCATTTTGCGTTTAGGAGGAACCTCTATTCAAATCAAAATCTATTTTTTTAAAATTTAGTTATCTTCCAAGAATTATTCTAATCATATTTTTATGATGTTATAAACTTTGTTTTCAGTACTATTTTTTTTATTAATTTTTCTTAGCTAAGAATTATATAAAGACAATACAAAATGTAAAATTATATGTATACAAAATTTGATTTAAATCATTCTATTATTATCTAATTACTTTACTTCCAGTAAGATAATGTGGGGGGGATTTAATTTATTTATAGTTTCCTTCGCAATTTCTTCTCTTCAGTATAATATTGGCCTTCTTCCTTTTACTATTTTCCTCTTGAACACAGAAGCCTTGACGGAAGAAATAATAAACAACTTTTGTTAGAATTAGACTATTATCTCTCAAGGCACATGGATGAAGTTTGATAATGTGACAAACACCCTTAGTTTTTGACCCAAATAATTACACTGTTTAAATTCTTGAAGTGTATCCACATGTAGAACTCTTTAGAAAGTTATCATATTAAAATGCTAACAATTGTTTATTGTACCTAGAATAGTATTAAATTTAAAACTCTTTAGGGTATCTATTTAAAATTAAAGAATTTCCCTGGTAGTTTTTGTGATAACATCATGCAATTCAACAAAAATGTGTTTTATAACAAAAAGCACAAACAATGGAATAAAGAAGTTATTTTCATGAATAAATCCTCCTATGCATGCGTGTCTTGTTAGTGAAATAATAAATTATTTTTCTATTAAGACTCTATCAATTATCGTTTGCAAGATGATATTCGACTAATACGCAATCTGCTATAATGTTGTATTACACAATTTTGCTTTCAAAACATCAATAAAATTAATCATACATTAATACTTATTATATCGTCATTTAACAAGCAGCACACCTATCTCTAGTTTTTTTGAAATTTCAAAGAGGTAGAAAATACTCAATTCTTTTCGCAATCAATAACGAATATTTCTAGAATTTTTTCCACATCTAAGTCGGTCATGTACGGTATTTTGTGGATATCACAACATAGCAATGTGTAACTGAACGAAGCAATGA
>BGPR01041352.1:0-13646 GCA_013235015.1 Araneus ventricosus | reverse complement strand
GTGATTAATAGTAACATAATTATTAGATTTAATTTAATTGTGCTATGCTTGTTAAAAGTTGATTGTCTAACAATAATTGGTTAATAGTAAATTAGTTATTATCTCCAATTTATTTGTTCTTATGATTGCTAATTTATAATTGATAACTCTATCCATTCCTACTTCATTGACTTTCACTTTTATATTAAACGTAAAATAGAGAAATATGACTGCTAAAATTGAAGGTTTTACATGATAAAAAAAAATTTCACAAAAATAATTTTATTTTTCAAAAAATAATTTTATTCTTCACAAAAAATTTTTTCATGAAAATATTTTATTTTCAAAAAATATTTTTATTTTTCACAAAAATATTTTTATTTTTCACAAAAATATTTTTATTTTTCACAAAAATATTTTTATTTTTCACAAAAATATTTTTATTTTTCACAAAAATATTTTTATTTTTCACAAAAATATTTTATTTTCAAAAAATATTTTTATTTTTCACAAAAATGATTTTTTCTTCAAAAAATAATTTATTTTTTACGAAATAATTTTTTTTCACAAAAATATTTTTTCCGCAAAAATGGGCCCTTAAAAAAACCTGGATCGACCCCTGCCATCGGAAAGACGTTTGACACCCAACGTTACATTTGACGCTCACCAGGCTCACATGCATCGCGGATATTCAGCGGAATCGAGTTTCGAACTCGAAAAACAAGAACTTGGGTGTAATCGGAAGTCGAATCAATATCCTAGAAACCAAGTCTCTGCCATTAGGCCCGTGAATACAATTGAATCGTGAAATAATGAAATCTTCTATCGTGAATCGTGACATAATAAAGCCTTCAGAAGCCACAGTTAATGATTAACTCAGAAAGTAGCTTTACTCTAATCTACAGAGCATTTTAAAATAAATAATGTGTATGCCTATGCAATCAGCATTAAGCTTGCATAACTGACTTTCCCATTAGTACAGAATTCGCCATAGCACTAGAATTTCACGTAAAGAGGCTCAATTGCAAATTGCAAAGTTCAGATATATCCTAAAGGATTTAAATCTATATTGCCGCCTCAGTGACCACCATGATGCAACCACAATTATTACCCCTCCATTATGCAACTCCTGAGAGACAGAAATTGAGTACTAATCTTCGAAATAACTCGGTGTTTGTCTCATAGAATTTAGATATTATTCAATGGATTGCACAAAGTGATTGATGGAAAAGTTGTACGCAGGTGCAACCATTACTGAATGATGAGTTACAATTCCTAAAATTTTATTCTTAACATACTTAAGATTTTCAGAAACAAAAAAGTATGCATGATTAACGCGTTAATACATAAACATCAGTTGTCTTTAAAGTATGATATCGATCATACAAGGTGTCGACTTTAAATGTAGCCGAATAGCTAATTTCTAAACCTTTAGAGATAAAATTACAAAATTGTATGGTGAGTTACAATTCCTAAAATTTTATTCTTAACATACTTAAGATTTTCAGAAACAATAAAAGTATTCATGACTAACACGCTAATACATCAACATCAGTTGTCTTTATAGTCGACAAACTTAGTTGTCGATCATACAAGGTGTCGACTTTAAACGTGGCCCAATAGCAAATTTCTAAACCTTTAGAGATAGGCATATATTTCCAAGAGCAAAAATGCTTTAAATTGCGAAAAGAATTATATTTTTATATTATATTAGTCTAACTTTTATGCAGGCCCTCGGTCCTATTAGTCATATTTAGTGAAATATTTTTGACTCACAAACATTTTAAGCAAAAAAATTGCCACTCTTCTGCGACTAAAACTCACCGAGCTATGAAAATTTGAATATCGATATCTTAGATGATTTTTGAAATTTATAATGGCCGCCTAGAGGAAGATCCTCCTTTCAACTCACTGCGATTGCTCGACGCGGCCTCTGATTGGTTTAAAATTACAAAATTCAAAACTCAATAACTCGGTCAATTTTAATTGTGAAAATTTGAATATTTTTGTTTAAAATGTTAGTGCGTCAAGTGCGTTAGTGTGTGCGTAGGACTTCGAGGAAGGCTTATGTTACATTGAGCCACAATAGAAATGCGGATAAGAGATTAAGGGATCTATTCTGGTACCCCCGGTTGGGCTTCTTCTTCACACTACGGACAGCCCCGCTTTTGAGATCGTGTGATCTCTTTTCGCAGTTTAGGTGGCTGCCCGTAGAAAAAAGGTTGCACTTTTCCCGTTGTTAACGTGTGGAAAAAGTGACATCTCCCAACCCAACTGGGGGTACCAGAATAGACCAGTAAGACGTTTGATGCTTAAGCTCTCATTCAATCAGCCACCTCAAAAGAGAGATCGGGTTCAAGATCACCCTCATTAAATTTACTGCGCGTGCGTGCGCGTGGAAAATAAAAAAAAATGGTGGAATCACCATGCAAGGGTGGTAGCCATTTTCAGGGAGAAAAAATAAATTTGATTATTCGTGGCGACCTAATCTAATCTGAACCTGAATGGTCCTCACATTTTGATTGTATAAACGTTTTTCAAGTTAGAATTTTCCTTAAGATTCTTCCATAAAATCTGAGCATTCTGTATTGATATTTAGATCACATTAATTCAATGAGAAGTAACAAGAAGTCATCTTTAACTCACTTGACAATAGGAAATTTAAGTATCGACTCGTGAAAACTTTATTGATTCCCAAGCATCAAGTCTTTTAAAGGATCCTTTTGAATATTGCATTTTCTAGTTACTTTCGCTTTAATCGAATGGGTGAATATTTATATACGTCCTTTTTTTAAGGGCAAGACTCCATAGATACTTTGTAAATATTAAAAGATCCTTAGATCTTTTTTCATTCGACTGAATACAATCCTTTTATTTGTTATCAATGATTAGAAGAAGGGGTAAAAGGAGATTTTGAATAATTCCAAAGTAAAAAAAAATGCCTCAGAAATGAATTCATGTTGAAATAATTTTATTTTTAAATTAATCGCTTTACATTATTTTCAGAGCTTAAAGGTTATCTTCCGAAAACATATCGAAGTATTTACAGAGCTGTTTAGAAAATAATACTTCTAAAGGAAAACAGAGCATTATTTAAAAGAAGAAATATTAATCCCTTTGCACCTTTTTGAGAAGCTCTTTATTTGAATTTCGTATTAGTCTAGCTCTAAAATACGAAATATATTTGCTAAAATAAATGTTTTATTAACCCGAATTATTGCTCTAAAAAATATAAATAATTTCCATTATTTAAAAATATAATTATGCGAACTACGGGGATGCAATACAGGAAATTCTATAATCCTTGAAAAAAGTATTATACACCTTCATGATCATGAGATTATACATAGATACTTCAGAAAGATACGTATATAATGGCTAATTTTATTTATCTTTTTAATGGAATTATTTAAACTTTATTATGAAACGACTAAACAGATCTTTTGATGGCCTCCGCTTTTTAATCTATAATAGCAAATTTACATTCTATAACCAGTGGCAACTCAAATTGGCAGTACACTGAAAGCTGTAAACGACAGGCTTCACTTATAAATGATGTAATGTATAGGGTGTCTATTCTGGAACCATTAGAGACTTCTAATTTACAAAATACTTTAAATGACATAAAGAATTATATTTTATGCTTTTTGAGTACACAAATGAACTGCTGAAAAAGATTACAAAGTCTAAATTTTTAGTTGTATTTAGTGAAATATTCCTGATATGCTAACGTTTTAAACAAAAAAAGGCTCCACTCTTCTATGACTAAAAAAGCTGTACACTCAGTTGGCTTAATCAAATAGTCAAGAGAATATCAGAAATCACAACTTCCACTACAAATTTTATTAGGGTATTGTTGACACATGTAGTTCAACGAGTTGACCTCTCAAGAGTTTAAAAAATTCCAGTCTTTGGATTGGATGCAGAACGCAGCCGTTCAACGTTGATTTATCGGAATTATGCAGTCCTTCAACGTAGCTATATTATTGTTGTTGTTCTTAAAGTTGCATGGCTATTTCTCTGGCATGCTAATCTTAGAACAAGAAAGAGAGTTTTACAGAGGTTTAACTGGGAGCCAAGTCAATGGACTCCGACCTTGGCGACAGAACGAAAATTCTAGAAAATTCATGAATTGTGGTCTTATCTCTATTAGGAGCTGAAATATCAAGAACCATCTAGAGATTGCTATGTGACGTCTCTTACTGCTGGAAAAGGTATAAAAAGCAAGCTCTCAAACCAAGAGTGAATCAGTTGGAGTTTAGACCGCTGTGCAGGCTGATGATCTAGTACGTTGAGAGCTACTGAATGTGCTGTGACTGAGATTTATTGGTAATCTCTGTTAGTAATTTATACGAGTGCTTTCGGCTTTGTTATCTGTTCTACGTTTTTGTTTTTCTGGAATATTCGTAAAATAAAGAGTGATTTAATTTTTTATTATCCTACTTGTTAGACTGCATTCATTTACTCCCCCAGACGATTTTTTATAACATTATCGACGTTCCTTTGTGAACTCGTTTTTCAGGTACAATTATAATGCAAATCTGGGGCATCAGTTTGCAAAAATTTGCATATTGGCTCAACTTGTGCATTTTAAATCATCGAACTCCATTTGCAATTTCTCATGCAAATTTCACTATTCTGAGTGTAAACTCATTCAAACACGTTGAACAGTACCAAAACGAAAATTTGTCGTATAAATTGCTCTGTAATTCTTTCGACTAACTGATTTGGCCAACAGCGTGTATAGCACCATACAGAAGATATTCGCAAGTTTTTTAGTCCATTTCGTTTCGCTGTAGGAAAAAGTCGTTTGCTTGCAAAATTTTATTTTCACAGCAATTACATTTTTGAAGTTATAAGTTATCGTCTGCTACCTAAAATATTTGTTTGCATGCAAATGGCGCTTTTAAAGAAGCGATGGATGGAATGCTACGTTTTTGCTCTTTCCGAAGAGAGTTAATCTTATTCAGTTATTTAAAGACGCTATGAAAGCCATGATTTTTTTTATATCTAAAGCAACAATAGGTAATATTGTTAATAAGAGAGGAAAAATCCTCAAAGTTTGGTTTCAAGTGGAAAAATTGTTCCAAATACGTATCCAAGGAATAAACGCATTTCCTCGAATATTGCAAAGATGATATCTTTAATGCGGAAAGAAAACCTTCCAGGGCAAAGGTTTGTTGCAAAATCATTAAAATGCTTATTATAAACTGTAAACAAAAATATTAACACTGATTGGAATCTCAAGAAGGCCAAAGAATACAATGTTCATGATTTTTCTCCATGTCATGTCGCTGAATGCAGAACACGCTGCAGAATTCTTTATGAAAAGCATTTATCCGGACAAAAAAATGGGAAAAACTGTTGTAACAATAGATGAAGATTGAGTCCATTTAAATTAACTTCAAGAAAGAAATTCAATTTATTATCACCAAAGAGGAGAAAAAATCTTAAAACATGGTTCAAAGAATCTAAAGAAAGTTTTTCTAAGAGAATTATGATTGCTGCTGTTTTTTCATATGATGGCAAAATAAAAGTAAAGGGAGTGGATAAAGACGTTAGGATCATCTCCACATACTATCAGGAGCATATTTTACAATCTTCAAATATGAAATACCATCTCTTTACCCACAATGCCATCAATTAGTAGAACTGCACCAAAACAAAGCAAACAGCCGCACATCATAATCCGCTGTTAATTTCCTGGAAAAAATAGAACAAAAAATGGGTGTTTAGACTATACCCTTCATTGATATTCCTGGTAAATAGTTCTGTATCACCCATGAGTTTTGGGGAATTTGGACTTTTAAAAAGTACATTATCCAAACGTCAACCTACAAACCTTCGTGGACTCTGGAAAGCTGTTAAACAGGAATCGGACAAAATACCTCTTCTGATACCATAAAAATCATTATTGTCATGAATACGAAGAAGAAAGATTGTTTAGAATACTGGCTATCAAACTGAACATTTAAAACACAAAAATATTATGTTAAATAATCCTGTAAATACCATTAAAATCGTCTAAAAATGTGCGAGCACCCTCTATATTGCAATTAGTAGCGAAAAGTTTGAACTTTTTTTGCATTAATCGAAATCAGAATGTATGTATCTATGGTCGGAATTGTATATAGAACAAACTTTGTTAATATTGAACATATTTTTTTAAATCGAGCTCCAAACACTTCATGTTATTTTATAGCCACCCTGCATAAGGATTAAAGATTCTTCTTTCTAGTGAATATAAAATCTTACTTTTATTTTTCTTACTTTGATAAAATTCAAATTGTAATTTTCGTTGCTTTTTGCTAAAATTCCTTATAAAATACACTCGAAACAAAACCATCCTAATTAGAATTAGGGCTTAGAGTTTCACTAATATCATAAATTTGTCACAATGAATGACGAATATAATGTAAATAATTGTTTGTATCACCTTATAAAAGATTACTTTTAAATTGAACCCAGTTATGTATTGGGGAACGTTCTAAAAAATGCATATTTTGGAATAAATCTAATACTATATTTTTGCACGATTAATTATTTACTACATTATAAATGGTCTATTGTGCAACGGATATTTTGAATTACGCACACTTTGATACTGTTTGTAATAGTGAAACCGCAATTCCTGTTGCAGTAGTTGGTTTCAATTGCGTCAAATTAACTTTAAGAAACGTTTATTTGGATTTTTATCATTTTTTAACATATAAAATATATCTTGGAAATGAGGAAACTATTCCACTCAAATTATTTTACACTCGATATTTTACTGTAAAAGTATTATGTGCATTGTTTCCTTCTAACAAATTCGTCGAATTGTAATAGAGCTTTGATTGTAGAATCATCAAACATTGAATTCTCAATTAGAACTCAGCTGTAGTTTATTTCAAATACTTATTGTTTGCCTTACTTTAATTTCTGTCAATCAGCAAAAGAATATCTAAAAGAAATCTCCAGATGCTGTGTTCCATTTCTTCTCCGAAATCTAAAATCCGTAACTGAATTGAGTTGTGTGAACTGTTCAATCCTTCACATCTTTTTGATCGATTACGTTATCTAGCAAGGCACCTTCACGGGACGTAAGTTTGGACATCCTCATCTCTTTCTAAAATATTTTTTCCTTTATTTCTGTCATATTTTCTTTGATTCTGGTCATGGATCTTCATCAGTTCTCTGCTTCTGCCACCAAGAATTTCCAGAAAGACTACTATTCCAAGAATACTAGAATTTCATTATTTAGCTAGGGATATTTCTAACTATTTTTATCAAAATGAAATGATTACTTTTATATTACACTCTCATTTTCATGAAAAAATGTTGGAAATAAAAAACATATAGTATATCAGGCCACTATTACATATAAATTACGTGTGATACAAACCTCTATAATAATACTAGCCACATTCATTCACTGTTCGTTAAAGAAATATTTGTGTAAATGTTTGCCCTTGCTTGATATCCAATACTTCGTTTGCTTAACCGGTTGAGTGCTGAACAAGTTTTTTGGATATATACCAAAAATTCGGAAATGATTGTGTGTATGGAAACCACTGATAAAGAGGAGAGCTATCGTATTTCTCGCATTTTTGGCACAACACTAAAAGAGCGATATCACGTTTCCCGCATTTTTGGCACAACACTAGAAAACCGATATCGCGTTTCCCGCATGTTTGGCACAACACCAGAAGAGCGCGACAGAGTTCCTTAGCACTCAAACGGTTAATCCCTTGCTATACCATTTTACTTAACCTCTTAATTACTATGCCACCACACATTTGGGATATTTTTTATTATTTAAATCTATTTAAGGTGGTTAAGGATACCTGGGACATGTAAGCGTGTCCATTTTTGTATTTAAATTTAATTGTTACGTTGACTTAAATACGGATTTAAATAGCAAAAATTCTCTAATTCTATGCAAGTGCCAGTGACGTCATTGTATGTTAAGGGTTAAATTCTCGCACCTTGGACAACGTACGGGCCATGTATTTAAATTATTCCATAGACTTCCATGGGATGTGCTTTAATAGAATGATTTAAATGTTACTAATGCAGAGGGCAAATTATTCTAGCATAACGTTGCAAGTGAATGCCAAATTGCTTCTTTACAAAAGTATTTGGAGCTATTCACAAGCTTTGACTAAGAATAAGAAATAAAAGCAACCCGTATCCTTTTCTAAACTTGAAATCAGCAAATTTCGTGTTCCTTTAAAAGATTTCATAACAAAGCGTGATTTGATTCTCTTCCTATCCATGACCGGTGCAATTTATCAAAGGGAAAAGAATGTTGTGCAGTACTAGTTCAGTAAAAATTTTGCTGTTTCTTTTTCAAGAATTCGTATGCTGTGGAAACAATTCCACCCATTTAAATCTTGTTTCAAATAATAATTCAATATTTAATTCAATTCAATTCAATAATAATTTTCTTCTTCCCATTTTCTCTCATAGATATTTAAAAAGAATTAAAAAGAACCACTCCAGGCCTATTCAGTCCCATTCGCATCCATCCCAAACTGATCAGGGCGATCTACGCTCTAGGAACGGGAATGTGAACTGAGTAGTAGTGTAGTGTAGGCAGAAGTAGTGTAACTATGAAGTAGAGAGAAGAACTACATGACCAAATTTTAAATCTGAACTACACTTGGTTGCTTTTGTCTTGCTGAATATTTTAGAAGTAGAAAGTTCAGCCGCTAATTCAAATATATATACAGTTTTACCTTATTTCATTTCAAGCTCTAACATTTTTTAACGTTGGCAGAGTTCAGTATAATCTACCTCTATTTCACACGAATTAAACCAAATCACCAAAATTAAAAAGGCCGCATGTAATTCAATATTACTATTCAGAGATATAGGTTTTTAAAACAATTAGTGTACAAAACATCATCTTTTAGCTTCTCTTCGATGGGAGCTAAATTTCTGCTGGTTGTAATGCCGATATCTTTCTGAATACTTATGAAATTGAACTGAATATTTTTATATAAATTGCCCTATATATCTGGCTTTAAAATTGTGAAAGAAAAATTACGCTATGTCTCGCGCATGCGCAGTAAAAAAATATTTACTAAAAATGTTTATATTTCCTATAATATCCAAAACAATTTCTAAATTTTTAAACAATGCTTCTCTAACATATTGTCATTTTTTCTGAAAGTTTCGTATAATATAACAGAAAACTCTGTATGTTATAAGCAAAAAACAGGCTGGAAAATTTCGTATTTTTTAAGAAAACTTTATATCTACTCAAATATTTGTGCTGCGTTTACGAAAATTCATGTAAATGTTATGCACATTAGACATAACCATTTCTGTAAGTTTCATCATGTTATCCGTATTCTGTAAAGCGAGGTGGGACAAAAAGGTTTTTGTCTTCATCAGCTTGTAAACAGTCCCCTAATTGCCCTCAGGGCCAAATCTCCAATGTAAAATGTCAGTTGCAGTCTATTATTTACATGGTCGAAGCTTAAGGTCAGTCAGTTAAATTCCGGATACTTTTGTTAGGACTTTTACAGGATTTTTTATAGTGTACATGCCTTTCTTTTTAGAGTCTTTGAATTGTAATATTAGTCATATTTTTATATCAAAATTCTCAAAGATTTTCAACGATTCAAATTTGGCTTTCAAGTTAATCAGTTATTATGAGCATTTTTAACCTTTTTTCAAAGAACTTCTTTAAACCTCTTTGAAGGTGCATTCTTTCTGTTTCAATCCCTGATATCTCATGGGAATCATGATCCTTTCATTTTGAACAAAAACATGGGTATTTGACACATAACAACGTGTGTGTAGATCGATCACTTACAGTTTAGCACTTGTTTTGTTTTACCACAATGATCGATTAAATATTTTTTCACACTCTTCAAGAAGATTTTTTTCATCTTTACAAAGATTATACATTCTTCTTTAAAAGAAAAGAGAAACGCGCTTGAAACATTGTTTCTTTTGAATGCTTATGGAAATATTCTTTGAGTTTGATATATCCATACAGACAACTTAAAACAAGAAAATTTAACAAAGACTGGTGATATGGATTCATTTATTGCATATATGAGTATTCATAGGAAATTCGGATTCCTGTGTTTTCATGTAAATTTACAGTTTTCCTTAACAGGACTTAGCGTACATATCAATCAATTGCGTATTGTGAACTAAAAAGTGTTTACTTATTTCTTTTTAATTTTATTTCCAAAAAGTTTATTCTAGCATTACTTTAGCGTACTGTCTGGCAGATTAATAAAAACAAAGTGATTTCTTGCTACCAATAAAGTGACTTAGAAACAATTATAAACGAAACTTAATCAGAACAATCGGCTCTTTTTTTTCATTGTATATGAAATTTCTATTGAGATTAAACCTTTCAAAATTATTATAGTTCTCTTGAATTCAGTGAAGATTTATTGTAAAGGAAGTATTCAAAACTAAAGTTTTTTTCGAAAACTATACCATTTACTGTTGTGAGCATCTAAGTATTTACTGAAAATATCAAAATGATGAGAAACCAAAAAACGCTTTTTCTGTAACCAAACATAAATTATATTTTAATAATATTTTCATTTTTAAAAAAAGTGTTCTACTCTTTTTTAATTAAAAAGAAAACACGAAATTTTAGTTTCAAAAGAAATCAAGGAAAATATTTCTTCTGTTCTAAGTAATATTTTTTTTAATTTTTATTTTAAAAATCGATTTTGAAAAAACTGTGTATTAAGAGAAAAAGTCACATCGAAGGGATAGTCATCTGATCACAGTTCAAAATTACGTAGTTGGAAGTACATAGCCCTCCTATTTCCTCAGAGCAGGACATAAATATAAATAAACTAATCTGAACTCATAGATATTGTATGTGTTTATGAAGATGCCACATAGTTTTAAAGATTCGTATGGTATATAATTTTCCTGTTTACATGGATAAGTGCATGAATTTTGATTGTATACAATTATGCAATAATGAACCAACCACCATTTTATAGGTTTCGAGCTCTCTATTGCAAACTCTTACTAAACATGCATAATTTCTGTGCAAAGCCACAAAGAAGATACCCCTGGCTTGCCGGCGCGCAGGAAACAATTTAAGAACGGTCGCCACGACAGCAGTAGGAAACTGAGGTCGGAGTCGTAACGGTCTTCACCGGACACAACCGAACTCCTCCCGAAAGAGGTACGTCCTGTCATCGGTGAGGGATAACTCAGCCCACACCATTATTGTACCCCTAGGAGAGGCAGGAACCCGCTTACTTATTTGGTGGTTTCTTATCCATGAATTCGTGGTCCCCCCCGCTGGGGGGACTAATTTAATTTCTATACAAAACTGAATCAACTCCAATCTATTGAATAATGGATAATTTTAAAGGCAATAATTAGGTTTGAAAAAATACAGGATTAGAATTTTTCCTGCAATGTCTTACGAAAACAATTATGTCTCAAAATATAGGGAGAAGTCGGGTAAGCTGCCGACCTTCAGCTTTGGTGATTTTTCCTGGCCTCAATATTCATTCCAGGAGGATTATTGCTTAGGCAAAATCTTCTTCTTCAGCATTTTATTTTAGAGTGATATTTTTTTAATTTTTATTTTCAAATTTGAAACCCCAAAATTTTATTTGAGAAAAAAAAGTCGTTTTCGTCATCTTACCAGACTGTGCGGGTAAGATGACGAACTGATATAACAATTTAATTCAACGTCCATACGCTATCAAAAAACTATTTAAAACTGCTGAGATTACATCTTGATCATAACAAATTGCACATAACAGAAAACAAAAATAATCGGACTAAAGTAACAACACGAAACAAATGTAATATTATCAATCGAAATTTGAGATTCAAACCTGAAGATGTGAAATCAATTACAAAAATCGTATCGCCATGGGCTTGTATTTTGTCCCAGCTAGTACAAGTGGAATGGGGCCAGAGCTTGCATTGGAATCCCACTTCCATTTTTCCTTGCTCACTGCAAATGATGCATCTTCATTATCGAGGTCCTCCAGCGTCAACTTAAGGAAATTCAAAGGAATGAATTGAGTCTTCAGATTCAGAACATCAGAAGTCGAGGTATGTCTTAGCTACTTTCTTCTTTTTTTGCTGCATTTAGTCTTATTAATTTCAGCCTTCTTCAACTGTCACAATTTTTGTTTATCCTCTTTCCCCTCTGTCTCCTTTTCAGTGAGATGCTCATATTTCACTGGAGTGTCAGTGAGTTACAAGAAGGACAAGTGGCAGTCAGGTAGCACGACGAGCTCATAAATTAATGCGGAGAGGGTTGTCATCTTACCCTCCACCTAATTCGTCATCTTACCCGACTTTACCTTTTGATTTCAAAAAACATTGAAAGATATCAGCTCATCAGAAAAATTAAAATATTACATCATTGAAAACGTTTTGATTAGCTCTTTACGAATGTCACATATTTACTCCGTGAACGCTATCCCTTACCAAGCAACAACCAAAAGTTGCGTAGGAACAACTCAAAAACCCAATACCACGTTCTGTGAATCACACTAATAACGGGGTGGAATCTTTTGGTGTGACATGGGTATCTGGTCGCTATAGGTGTCTGATGATGCAGGATCGGGTCATTCATCTATGGAAATTTTGGAGAAAAATCCAATTCGTCATCTCACACTCTTCGTCCTCTTACCCGCTTTAACCTACACTCATATGGATATTCTTATATCAAAATTGTAGTTTATTTTGAAGTCTTTGCGAATTAATATATTTGCAACCGTTTCTTAAAACCTTTTAAGCTCGTACCGCGAACAACGGGCCAATCTAGTCAAGTTAAAGCACTAGACTATCTATCAGTGGAAAATTAGAGCACATTTACTTAATCATGATCTGTATATAAGAATAAATTCAAATATATTTTCTTTAACTAATCCTGATATTAGAATATCAGAAAACTGATGCAATTTTCATCCTTTTTAATATAATTTACGACAAAATCTACACCGAAATAATCTTGCTCGATTTCTTTTTAAGTAATCATGTGGAGATTCAAAATTTATACACCGTGACGTATTTACATGCTGAAATTATATCTAACAAGATGAAATGTAATTTGGGAGGTAAGGTGAGAAAAACTTTTTTAAAATAAAGGGATGGGAATTTTACGTTATAGGTAACCAAACATCACTTTAAAAACCGTTACAGAAGGTTCGAGCTTTTATTTTGAATCTTCGAAAGCTGCCCAAGGAAATCAGTTTTCGTTCCATGATATGATGTTGAAAATTATTTTTATTATATTGTAATATATATCATTATAATGATGGACGAAAGAAAGTTCTAACAAAAATGGGTAACAACCAAAACGCTTATTTCAATAATAAGTCCACAGCGATCATTCAGAACTAATAATTTAAAAAATGTTTATTTCGATTTGAGATGCACCAAAAGAATCTCTAACAAGAAAAAATTCCTTAAAATACTTTTCGTGAATGCAAAAGGAATTAAAACCCACATAAATCGAAATATACCTTACTTAAAAGCAATAAAATATGAAACGGCTAAGCAATATATTTTTAAATATTATTTTATTCTATGTGGAAGGGGAATATTTCCTTAATTTTCGGACATCACAGAATATTTGTATGAATCTCATGGATAAAAATTATTTTCAAAACTATCTTAAGAGCATTACTTCGCAGAAAATTTTACAAATACTTCATAATTTG
>BGPR01041351.1:0-13647 GCA_013235015.1 Araneus ventricosus | reverse complement strand
TTTATAAATTCTACAAAATGTAAAATTTCTGATCAAATTATAACCTTCAAATTGAAATTAATTTCATATATGTCTTATAGTATTAAACATAGTCTTTCTTATGTTTGTTTCAATAAATAGTTTTCGAATTTTTATTCTATCAATAATATTATGAAACTAACTCACAAGATCTTAAACACTGTATATATTATTATTCTGTATTGCCATATTGTTGTTTGGAGTGAATATTCGGTGGCCTCAACGATACTGAGGGAACAGCAAATATAAAACTGTAATGTTTTAAAGCCAAAAGTGCAATCTGTAATATTGATAAAAATCATAATAATTATAGGTACAAAGGACAATTATAGACAAGGTGGAGATCCACTTTCAAAATAATGCCTGTTTTTACCTCTCACTTTGTTAATTAATTTAATAATAAATTTTAACACGCAGCAGTAATGGATAAAGAAAGACAACAAGTTTTGATTTTGAAATGACAGTGGAAACATATCGTGTGGAGATTAATATCAATTAAAAGGTTATGGTGGCTATAATTAGATAAAAAATTTTACAAATTGTACAATTTGTAAATATATTAGACATATGTAGAAAATGTGGTAATCAACTTCACGAGAAAGGTGTATCCGCACCGAAATTCATTTTTGAACTTAGAAATCATAAATTTTCTGTAGCATTATTTTTTTGTTACTTATGCCTCGTTATCAATATGTAAGAAGGAAATCAGTTATTACTTCAATTAGATAATGCATTGCATCTAATTAAAATAACACAAATCTTTTTCCAAAAATCATAATGCAATAGTTTAATAGCGGGATCAGTGGTGGTGTTTCAAAAATAACAGTTACATCGCGAATTCCAAAAATCAATATCATTTCGTGTTATCTCGCAGAAAATCATAAAGAATTAATTTTATTAGAATATTTTTCAAAGATCTAAACTATATATAAAATTGCTTTTAAGTATTTCAAAATGTTATCTTATTTTGAAAGATTCATGATACTAATTTTCTTTGAAAGGAGAATTTTAATTCAAATAAATTTTACATGAATTTCAGCTTTTTAGTATCTGGTTTATTCTCCCAATGTATAAAGGAAAAATGCCTTCCCGCGAAACTTATCATAATTTATGTATTAAAGATATTTTTATTATGAATATTAATAACTGTTCATTAATACTGAACATCGACTACCACTATTTATAAGTCTTTGAAAATTTTAATTACGGAATTTAATATTCAGACATGAATACTATAAAAATAAATTTATTTATAATTTCACATTTGTAAATATATCAATGATATAATTTTTTTCCCTACACTTTCAAACCAGCAGTAAAATGCACAAAATATTACTTAAAATCAGGCTTCAAAAATAATAAGTCGATTATTCCTTTATGGATTAGTTTATATTTTTATATTTTGATGATTAGGACTAAGGACCAAAATTATATTTAGGAAAAATAATTTTAAATCTTATGTATTGTTCTATTGTATGTAAAGTACTGTTCATAACAAAACTACGCTTCACATTACATTACAATTATCTGTGGTATTGTTATCTATATTTTTATAATATTTTGAATATATATATATTATACTTTCTTTTTGATATCTTTATGTGTATTTGTATTATGATATATACATTGTGTTATAGATTAGCAAAATAACATCGGGAATTAAAGAGACACATAAGTTTTAATTCAATTTCCCGCATAGTTAATTGTTTATTATTTGTGCTTTTTTCCAGAAGGTAAAATCATATTGTTGAGATACGGATATTATATCCACTACGTTCTCCCAATGCGAAAATTAATGACCGAAGAAATTTTATCTAAATAAAAGCAATCTATCAGAAATTTGATTTCTATTCACTGCACAGTAGGATCAACTCATGCCCGTGTGAAATACGTCAAATTCGAGTGTTTTCAAGAAAATAATATAATTATTTAATTACTAGAAAATCACCCGTCTTGGAATGACGAGTGCGAATTGTCTCTTCATTCGAGAGATTTCCCGTCAAATTTGGCGTGTTTAAATAGATATATATGCGCGAGAAATGTTTAACATTGATTGAAAACAAATAAAATAAACATGTGTTTTATGACAGCTTGTAATGGAGTTTCAGCTACGATGCGTCTTCTATAAGCGGCTGCATCTACTGCACGAATCCTGTCTAGCGATTCCTGGCTTTGCCTCGCTAGCAATCTTGCTTTCCTTTCCTTTGTCATCCGCCGTCATTTTGCGATGCGTTCTACGTCGGTATTCATCGTAAAAAATATACTAAACTAATTCATGGATGTAAAGTTTTAAATTATTGTAAAAAATATATACAAAATATGTACATAATAATTCAATAACCATAAAATTCTCAGCTTATCGAACGAAAGTCAAAAGCTAAAATTTCAAAGGAATTCTTTTTTGAAATTCTAATCAAAACAAAGCACTTCTCTGCTTGTCAAACGTTGCCAGAAATATTATCAAATTATATCATCACGATTGCACTAAATAATGAGATGCATCGTGGTGTCCAAACAATATCATGCGCATGATATACCCCTGACGTGATTTACTACTTTCTATCGAAAAACGGAAATTAATTTGAAATATATGATTAATATAATTTAAAATTTCTCGGGAACTATTGATCATAGAAAGATACATTTGATATCAACCGATAACAAATTTTATTTCACTATATTAGAGCTATTAAATTTGAAATTAGAACTACAATTACTTTTTTAAATTTAAAATTACTGAAATTTAGGTTCTCTAACAATGAAATAATGCTGTTTAACGTCTCGCACTGCTATGGCGCGAATTTTATTGTTGTTGTCGTCAGAGCGTTACCGGATCAGTGAGAGACAGAACCGGGCTATTATATTAATAATATGCATATCTTGGCGTATGCAGCATGACGTTACAGCACAGGGTCAAACAATTAGCAGTTTAACAATATGCGGAGTTATTTTTGTAATGAAATTTCAATGGAATTGATTTTTAAATCACACTGCATGCATTCTCTATTCTCTATGACCTTTGATTTACACTTGCTTCATTGTTACTAGTAATACGTTGTATCAAGTATAAAGATAAAAAAGTATACCTAGATATGTTTTATGACACAATATCAAGAGGAATTTCACCTAAAAACGACAACTGATAAACATCAACTTTGAAAGGATTTAATAAATTTATAAAACCAGAAAAATGTTACCATGGAATTGTTACAGTATATTTATGTGAGAAAGAACACCCCAAAATGAATTAATTGAAGAAAATATAAATCAATTAAATATTATTCCTGGATTAAATTTTTCTAAAAAGAATTTATCTTATTAAAATGAACAAAAGAAAATTGTCAATACAAACCAAAAAGTGTCTACTGATTCGAATTAAATTATTTTTAAAGATTATTTAGTTATTTTTCACAATAGTTATTAAAGCCACCCGAATTAAATAAATTCATTTTCAACGTTTTTACATTTTTTCTGCAATATTTAAAATACGAATTATCCGTAAAATAAAAAATATCGACACAAATAATTTTAAGAGCTCAATAGCTGTCAACCCACGCATATTTTGAATGCGGAAATTATGAAAATATGCGCAAGAAAATTTTGTTTATTAGAGGTTAGCGCTTTTTTTAGAAAATGTTCAGTAGAAAATAGAAACAGAAATTTTTATTAAAGTTGTTTATCTGTCAAAGAAATGACTATTTTTAATGACTATGTTTATTATGAAAATACTCAATAAATATTTGTGGAGAACAATATTCTTTGAGACACGTTTTGTAAAACACTACTATTAAATAAGATGAATCAGTTCAGTAATCGAGTTGTTGTTTGTGTAGTGTTTATTTTTTTTGAAACATACATAATATATGTATTCTTATTATTTTGTTAATGAATCAGTTTCACTTTAAAATTGGAATTATTTTTAAAAACAAATTTTTTCTCTTGCATTTTGGAAAGATCGAGGAATAAATTCTTTTCAGTAACTATCTTCATCAAATAAAAATATGTTACATGCATATAGATAATTTTAATGAAATTATATTCATAGAATAACTTTGCATAAACTTTGCAATAATATTGATAAAAACTCAATCGAAATCATAATAAACTGCAATATTTAAAATTACGTGCATGAAGGGAACAAGTAAAAACAGTTCAGTCTCACTTATCTATGGGAACAAGTAAATGTCGACAAGCAACCCACTTACCTCCATTTTTTGAAATTTCAGCGAGGAATTAAATACTCAATTTTCCGCATCCAATAACGAATGTTTCTGGATTTTTTTCACATCTGATAGGAACATGCGGTATCATATTCATATCGGATGTTAAAAATATTCAGAAATATTCATTATTGGTTGTGAAAAACTTAGTAGATTGTTCCTCTTTGAAATGTTGAAAAATTTAGATAGATGGTTTGTTTGTTAAGCAATGATGTTATCTGTTTCTTTGAGTGCAGTTGTCTGCGTATAAATGTTTTGGCTGTATTTACAAACAGACAAAATACAAACGAAGCTGATATAAAAAATCCTTTTTGCAGCAGCTAAAACGAATTAAACTAAATATATGGATTAAATTGCAAAATCATGAGTATAATCAGAATATTTTTTCACATCTGGTAGGAACATGCGGTATCATATTCAAATCGGATGTTAAAAATATTCAGAATTATTCATTATTGGTTGTGAAAAACTGAGTAGTTTCTTCTTCTTTGAAATTTTGAAAATTTTAGATAGCTGGTTTGTTTGTTAAGCAAAGATATGATATGTTTCATTGAGTACAGTTGTCTGTGTATAAATGTTTTGGCTGTATTTCCAAACAGCCAAAATACAAACTAAGCTGATATAAAAAAAAATCCTTTTTGCAACAGCGTACAACGAATTAAATTAAATATATGGATTAAATTACAAAATCATGAGTATAATCAGAATACTTTTTCACATCTGATAGGAACATGCGGTATCATATTCATAAAGGATGTTAAAAATATTCAGAAATATTCATTATTGGTTGCGAAAAACTGAGTAGTTTCTTCCTGTTTGAAGTTTTGAAAAATTGAGATAGATGGTGTTGTTTTTTAAGCAAAGATATGATATGTTTCAGTGAGTACAATTGTCTGTATATTTTTTTTTGCTGTATTTCCAAACACACAAAAAACAAAATAAGCTGATATAAAAAAAATCCTTTTTACAACAGCGTACAACGAATTAAACTAAATATATGGATTAAATTGCAAAATCATGAATATAATCAGAATGTAGGAATAGATTTTGTTATAATAAGGAATAAAATGACTTATTATAATAAGAAGTTCCTTTTTGAATGAAATAATACGAAAACATATTAAGAAAAAAATAGTTTTTAAACTTTCATAAAAAGCCAACCGGAATGTTACAAAATTATTCTGGAGTTGGAAATCAAAGTGTCGATAAGTATAAAAATCACATCAAACTAAAATCTGAAATACATAATTAGAGTACATACTCGAGATATTTTGATCAATCGAGAATTCAAATTAATTACAAAGATGTTTACAACAAGCAGTAGTTTTATCAGGTGAATAAGACACTGAAATATTTGGTCGAAATAAGAATATTTCTTCAATGTCAAAGAAGTTTTGTTATATTAACTTCCCGTTCTGAAGCAACAAGAGGGTTATTTGGGTGACGGACATCGCAATTTTGAACCAAGGTCAGATGACGAGGACGACACCTGAGCTGTCACCCTCTCTCCAAACTTTCGCACCACACCAACGGGAGGACGTTTGGCCACTACGTGCGATTTGCGTGCAGGCCCCATGCAAGGCGGATTTCAGTGGAATCGGGTCTCGAGAATGGAACGCTCCGGCCCCAAGGCCGGGACCCTACCACTAGGCCACCGCGGCCTTCCAATATCAAAGAAAGCTAAAAGCTAAGATAAATAGAAATCTCTTTCCGAAATGAGATACGTTTGACAGATTAACTTTATTTATATTTTCATCCAGTTTGAAATTGGACTGGAACACGAACGTTATTTTAGGCGGAACTCTTAATTTTCAACCTTAGTCAGATAATAAGGAAGGCACATAAGCCTACATCCTCCCCTTCAAACTTCTGCACACACCAGCTCGAGCACCTTTCTCCCTCAATGTTAGATTTAGCTCGCAACAGGTCCGCATATGCGGCGGTTCTTCGCTGGGGAGCGGAAGGTTTCGAGTCTGAAACCTTCCGCTCCCTAGACTGAAACATTACCATCATACCATCGCAGCCCTAAGGAACTATTTAATGTAGTCTATTTAACTCTTTAATCCCGAGGCGACTTTTTTTCTTCTAACCCCTATAAAACAGGGAATTTTTTGGGGGAAACGACATGAATTGGACTCTCCCAACCTGGGTGGTCATTTACCTCACATTACATGGGCCTCACCATTCCACTCCCTGCTATAACCTTCCCTTAAAGCGCACGGAAATGGGCAAGGGCAATCGGACCCCCTACTGCGCTTATTTCCGAAGCGATCTGAGAACCTCACCTCCCCTCAAAAGAAGCCGACCGTTAAGGGGGATTTCCAGACCGCATGGGAACGCCTCAATCGGTGTGAGAGGGTTAAAGGGAGAATTTATTTTGCCCGGTTGTGAAAAAATAATAGTTTTATCTCATAAATTATGAATTAATTTGCAAAGTTCAAATAATATAGCGAAGGTTTGAATGCATTAACCCGAGAGAATGCGTACCTCCTTAGGGTAGGCTAAAACGCACGGGGGTCATAGAATGACCCCAAACTGAAATTCAACCCTGAGCTTTTGAAAACATTATATTTTTAGTTGGAAAAATACCGCTTTTGACTTTTAGGCATTAAAAATACAGTGATTAATAAAAATTTAAATCTACTTCATTAATATCCACTAATAAAGCAGTGATTTCTAGAAGGTCCGTTTTTCATGCATCGCTTTTACATGAAAAGTTTGGTGCGCATTCATCAATAAATATATTTTGTTCACTCTACAATTTAACTGTATCATGTTATCGTTGATGAATACCTCCCAACTCTTCACAGGGCTTGTCACATCTTTCACTGGTCCCTTTTTTCTAGGTAAGTGTGACAAAATATTATGACAACGATTACGAATATTCTGTCTAAATTTTGTTTTTCTCCACTGCATGCCATCTTTTTATGAAAACCATTCCAAGTTATTCTCTTTTCCATTTCCAGAATCTCCTTCCTCTTTCGATTCCGTATCATGCTCGCTGAAACTTTCATGAAAAATTAACTTCTAAATCCTCAGGTCCATTGTCTTCATGGTCAAAATCTGGATCTTTATCAGTTTCAACTTCAGCAAGAAGTTTATGTAAACGCTAAATTTCTTTTAAGTATGGAGTCGGCATTGTGAGAGACAAATAAATACTTCAATTCGGCAAGGAAAGCTACGAGCTGACCGCATGAGCCGCGTGAAATAATTGGTCTGTGGAACAAACGGAAAGACTCGCGGGGTCATTGCATAACCCCAGCAACTGACAAAACGTGTATTGGGGGAATTCCAGAGATATTTTCAAAATACTCAGAAAAGGCAGAGGAGGTTGACTAACTCAGCTACTAATAAGAAAGAAATGAGCAGGCGACTATTTTTCTAGGAATCGGAGTTGTCCTAGGGCTTGGGGTCATAAAATGACCCTCGCGCGTCCTCGCGGGTTACCCCATATAATACTCCGCTGAAAGTAAAAACTTTTTTCCCCTATGTAAAATATCTGAATAAGTTAGTGATAAAATTTTCCCCCACTGGTAAGTCTGAGCCAAAATATTATAAAATTCTCTTTTAATAATAAAGCAGAAAGAGGCCAATTCTATTATTTCCAACCTGTCTGACGATAGAATCAATTTGAAAAGCGAATTTAATTTTGATAGAATGCTGAAATAAATCTCTGAGGCAGAATTATTCATTTCATTCCCGAATAAAACGTATCGAAGATGGTTGGATAAAATACAAGCAACAAAATGAAAGAACTCCCTCAAAAAAGACGAAATTTGCATTTTCTCATAGAAATTTCTTTTCCAAATGTGAGCTATTAGATCCACATTACAAAATTTTGATTTATAGTCCATTTCTCTAATGAAATAACTTTTTATCTCTATGAAACCTAACGATTCTTCGAAGAAGTTCTTGGGAAAGGCTGGTACATTTCACTTGAATAACCAGGATCAATTTCAACTTTTGGTCCAGCGATTTGATGGATAAATTGAAAGTAATGTCAGCCTCACGCCGATTAAGCTCGCTAAGTGACATATGGCGTCTCATTTCTCTTGGAGTCTCGAGAAGAGCAACACTTGTGGTGCGGAAAATTTGCTATTTTATCCAAGATGATTGAAATTTCGGTTATTCTTCTTTCTGATATTTTTTAAAGATAAAATGCATGTCAAAACTGGCAGAAAAAATGATGAAATTGCTTTTTCATTTATTACTAATATAATAGCCCAGATCTGTCTCTCTTTAATGCTCTGACGTCACGAAAAATAAAACTCGCGCCATAGCACTGCCAGTCCTTAAACAGCATTCTTTGATTGTTAGAGAACCTAAATTTCAGTAATTTTAAATTTAAAAAATTAATTGTCGTTCTAATTTCAAATTTAATAGCTCTAAAATAAAGAAATAAAATTTCCTATCCATTGATATACAATTTATCTCGGTATGATCAATAGTGATATAATATGAGCAATGAGATAATTATATATATATAAGATGTTTTATCTTGGAAAACCTCAATTTTCGAAACAACAGTTATTAATATAAACTCCAAGTGTTCAATCAAACAGTGGTGAACCTGAAGAAAGTAGAAAAGAGAGAAAATGCATTCTTTATCCCTTCCATTGGCCCTTAGTGGCCATTGCTTTACTTCAGGTTTGAAAGTCAATGCAATGAGATAATTAAATGTTTTATCTTGGAAAACCTCAATTTTCGAAACAACAGTTATTAATATAAAAAAGCCCAAGTCTGTCTCTCACTGATCCGGTAACGCTCTGACGTCGCAAAAAATAAAATTCTAAATTTCGCTCCATAGCACTGCGAGACGTTAAACAGCATTATTTCATTGTTAGAGCACCTAAATTTCAGTAATTTTAAATTTAAAAAAGTAATTCTAATTTCAAGTTTGATAGCTCTAATATAGTGAAATACAATTTGCTATCGATTGATATAAAATTTATCTCGCTATGATGATCAGTATTTCCCTAGAAATTTTAAATTATATTAATCATATATTTAAAATTAATTTCCGTTTTTTAATAGAAAGTAGTAAATTACGTCAGTGGTATATCATGGGCGGATATAGTTTGGATGCCACGATGATTCTAATTATTTAGTACAATCGTGATGATATAATTTGATAATATTTTTTGCCAACGTTAAAATTTACACAAGAACATCTGAAGTACAAGGAAAATTGTTAAACAGCGAAAAATACTTCACATTGAATGTTGTTTACTAAGAGGTTTTTTGAATAAAGAAATATGTATATAAAAAATATTTCCTGTCATAAAACATATGTTTATTTTATTTGTTTTAAATCAATATTAAACATTTCTCTCGCATATATATGTATTTAAACAAGTCAGATTCGACGGGAAATCTCTCGAATGAAGAGGGAATTAGCACCCGTCATACCATGACGGGGAATTTTCTAGTTATGTATATGGAGAGATAGTTTGCCACATAGTAATTATAAGTGCACAGCTCTAGTATTTCGGTAAAAGTTTTAAGAAAAAAAGCATTTTTGCTAATTTGTCGAGTTACGGAGTTTTAAGTCTTGAATTTGATATTTTTTGAAAGTTTGAAAGGAAATCTGAATTAAAAAGTGTGTAAAACTGAAAATGTGTTATGTTCTGTTACTCATTTATATTATTTATTTCATATTAATTTAATGTATGAAGTGACAGTTTTCGGGGACATCACTGAGATGTTCCCTGCAATTTCCAGAAAAGCATTATTTATGGCACGGACAAATTTATCTAGATTGTTGATATATTTATGTGATATTTCCAAAGAAATTCTAAAAAAATATTGGTATGCAAATTTCTTAAAAAATTATAACTTATCGCGTCAGGGATTTTAACAATATAATCTATAATAAAAAAACCCGCGCGGAGGCCTCAAACGCTCAGGAATGTGGGCGTGGCTACGTGCCAAAACAAATTCAGACCAGACGTCGTGTGATTGATTTCACACCCGCAGCGCTTGCTTTCTTTGTTAGAGCGGTTCGCTCAGACGTGTTGGGGGAATAGGGGAGGGGGTTCTTAGAATTCGGAGAGTACCAGCTGTCATTGCGGGTTTTAAGAGGGGAAGGTAATTTCCCTTATCTTTGAAAGAGAAACTCGGGTGTCCCCGTATTTTGAAGTCTTACTATTCCAATGATCTTTCTGATATTTTCTTCCTTTTGCATACTTGAGTTGAATATTCAAGAGGAAATTTGTTATCTTAAATGTTATGAAGATTTAGTGATTAGTTTTGATTTGAGTGTTGGTACACAATATGGATAGAGAAGAACACACTGCAAGGAAACGAAGGTCAGCAAGAGAGAGATTTGCACAATAGAGGGCGAGACAATGTCAAGAGACATTAACCCTCTCACACCGAGCGAGGCGGTCTAAAAATCCTCCCTTAACAGCGACAAAGACCGGTCTGAGGCGGTTGGCTTCTGTTGAGGGAAGGTGAGGTTCTGAGATCGCTTAAGAGATAAGCGCGGTAGGGGTGTGACCAATTTGCCTTGCAAACCACAGCCCATTTCCGTGCACCTTAAGGGACGGTTTTAGCAGGGATGGGGTGGTGAGGCAAATAACCACCCAGGTTGGGAGGATCCAGTTCATGTCGTTTCCTCCCAAAAGGCCCCGGATTTAAAGGGGCTAGAAGAAAAAAGTAGTCTCGGGATTACAGAGTTAAGTAGGATGCGTGCTGCAGATAATGAATACCATCGTAGAAGAAGAGAAGGAGAAACTCCAGAAGATATTCAAAAACGCCTTGCATTTTAATCAGAATACCGTCAGCGTATTCATCAGCAACAAAGTCAGGATATTGTAAATCAATGATTGAGATATTGTTGGCAAGCTAAAAGCCCGTCTAAAACGGACTCGAATCTTCTAGTCCAGGAATAACAGCATACTATCTAATAACACTTTAATAGAAGCTCATATCGATTGCTTGCCTGAAATAAGTCATTTTTCAGTGGTATTTCCAAGAAAGGTTCGGAAAGATGGCAGCTGATTTTATTTATTTTATTTTATCTCCATCTTAAAATTGTCGCTTTTATGTGCTAAAGTATTCAAAGGTTGAAAATATACATTATAAGAAATAATGGAAATACGTTGCATCCTGATTTATATAATTAGCTCTTTAATTACCTAAAGTGACACTGAAAAAGAATAGAGTCTTACGCTGATTTTAGATGCATGTTAAAAATGATTATAAAATTAAAGAGTAGTAATTTTCAAAATTATGTGCATTTTTTGTTCATATGAAAGGAAGAAACGCTTTTTACTTATGATTTGCAAATTAGTTAATTATTATTATTTTATCAGAAACAACTGAAAATTTATGCTGGTGCTAATAATAAATGTTTAAATATGGTAATGAGATATACAATTAAATATTTGTAGAATCTCAAAAGTATTTCTTAATGGGTAGTTTCAAAACTAGGTAATTTAAAAATATTTGCAAGTAAAGCCGTATTTTGTTTCATATATGCATTTTTAAAGATTTAAAATAATTGATAAATAAATAAAGTGCAAAATTTAAACTGATATTTCAATAATATTCAACGATATTATTGCATTCTATTGTACAGTCATATCCCATCGACAGTTTGTATTGTAATATTTAAGATTATTTTCGTATTTAGTGTAAGCCTAATTAAAAGGAGTTGTTTAAAGTAACTTCTGGCAAAGAAATTGTTGATTCAAATTTTAAATCTAATTTCAATCAAATACTTCACACTGAATTGATTTTCTTATTTAATTCTTTAGAGAATTTTATAACTTCAACAAGTAGCTAATTATTACAATTTTAAAATTAATTCATTCTTGGTTATTTTTATTAGATTGTTAGACACCAAGGAATATTTCTGTATTTTATGATTCGAATCGATCAACTTTACCTTCAGTAATGGAAAGGAACATATAATTATTTTTTAAATATATCATGTCTCAATCATTGAAAAAAAGAATCAAGCCGAACTTCTAGAAGCTGTAACCGATGTGAAAATATCTTTCAAAAATCCACGATGTCTTTTGGAATGTAAAGTTTCGCTTCAATATTTTATTTGTTAAATATTCTTATCGATATATTTATATTCCAGTCTATTGCACCGTTGAGAATGCAGTTCAAAATCAATAATTCAGAGTTATAGCATTTTGAGCACTCCTTCATCTTTAATTTTCGAAGAAATAACAAAAACACATCTCTTGTGAACAGGCAAATATGCTACTAAACAAATTGGAATGATCCTTTTTTCATTATAAAAACCGAAAATATTTTCTGTTTGACAACCACTTGCATGCAGGGCAATGATTTCTCTTCGCGTATTGAATCATGCCTCTGCGTGTAATCGGTCTTTGAATATTAAATTCGCCGAGCGATATTAGTTGCGTGTATTTTTATATGCCTGATGCGGTTTCCGCCGAAGAAAAGCGGTTGAATACCACTACCCTTACAAGTATTAAATAGCGAAATGAAATATGATACGGACTCAATACATAAAATGCCTGCTTTACGATTCTCTAACTCATTTATTTTAGTAGTAACAGGAGGAGGATGGAAAGAAGATGAAGAAGAAGTAGAAAAAGAAAAAAATGGAAGAAAAAGAAAAACATCATCATCTTGCACGAAGGCATTAATTTTATGTCTTTTCCAGGAAACAACATCGCATTGCTCATAGCTTTTTCAAAAAACATATCTTTTCTCACGTTCTACGAGAACACAGTTGCGGTAGGAGAAATTCATCTTAAAAAAGTGCCTGCAGCATAGCTTAATGATACTGCATCTATCGGAGATATTATTTTGCCGAGTCTTTTATATGCCGCGTGGAGTGAGAGCTGGCTATGAAATAGAATAAAGAAGTTGACTCTTGGATGGATAAATAGGGTAGATTTTATTTTAGTGTGCTTTATTATTTCTTTTCGAATTTTTTTCGCGCCCATCAGGTTATAAAGGCTTCAGACCGATTCGCAACACTTATTGCTTTACGTGAAATGTTCAGCGGTGAATATAAATATTTTGTGGTGGACGTTCGCTTAGCACTTTTCCACTTGATTTTTCTTCGGGGAATAAGACTTCCACTCGTATTGAGAAGAGAGTTGAGTATTATAATGCACATAATAAGATAGAAAGCTTTATGAATTGAAGGACGTGTAGGAATCTAATCTTTGCAAAAGAGGAAGGAATTCTCCACTTGAAAGTTTATCTAAAGTTTATTGGCAGAAAAGCCTACGAAAGTCAGAGCTTCATTAATTGCTTATGAAGGGCAATGCTATATTAAAATCCCTATCAAAATAAATTCGTATTAATATTTATTTCATAGATAAAGGCTTCATACCGATTCGTATCAATTCTTGCTGTACGTGAAATGCTCAGCGGTGAATATAAATATTTTTCTGTTGGACGTTCGCTTATCACT
>BGPR01041350.1:0-13647 GCA_013235015.1 Araneus ventricosus | reverse complement strand
AAAGTATAAATATATTCTGAAATTTGTTAAAATTAAGGAAAAAATTGCACAACTTTGAAATTCACATCATTGAAATGATTAGGACGGAGTCGCCGAATTTGGACCATCTGGACGTTGTTTACTGCACTGTGGTGGAGAAATAATTTTAACGAAAAGCAAGAAACTGAATTTTTTATAGCTTATTTATTTATTTTCAGAACGTCGTAATTAACTTTTTTATGAAATGGACTTTAAATTAGGACAAAGCAAATTCCTTAATATCAAAAATTTGATTGGGACCTACATTCCTGATGATAAAACAGTGTAACAAATTTTATCCATCTAGCTATTCAAGTTTTTGAGTTATAGTGTTCACATGAAAGCGGTCAGACAGACTTCCCGTAGACGGATTTTGTACAAAATTTGATAAAAACCTACAAATTATGTGTCAAGATCACATACCAAATTTCATCCCCGTAGCTCTAATAATTTTCGAGTTTTCGGTTCACACAGACAGACATAATTCCAAACTTGTGTTTTTCGGACTCAGGAGGTCTAAAACGTGGAGATTCGTCAAAATCTCGAGTTCGAATTTTTGACGATTACAATATTTTCTCTTTGTATATTTCCTATGCGAGAAAGTAAAAAAATTAAATGTAGAAGGAAACTTGATGCATTTAATGAATCAGCGACCAGTTTAATTAATGTATCAGTGAAAATCTGAATATAAAACGAGTGCCGATGAAAAGACTATTTCCTTGGAAAAAAACCCGTCCCCTCATATTATCGTAGATACAAATTTTAGCAAAAGCATTTCTTCACAATACGCCTGTTAAAGATATTTATAAGAAAATAAAATATGAATATGCCTTTATAATAAAACAGTTTAATTAAGCTTTTATTATTAAATAAAATGTATTATTATTATCCTTCTAAATAAAATATTACATTAAAATCACAATTCAATAACATTTTCGAAAGTCATCTCGAAAAGGTGAAAAAAATTAACTTGATATTACATTTTCATCCTGTACAAATACAGACACACTCGCTTTAATTATTTGTAAAAAATCATAATATCAGCATAACAAAATATAATTAATCGAAAAAGAAACAAAAAATGTTTTAAATCATCTAAAATCTCATAAGTTTTTATTTAACTTTAAAGAACAGAATCGGTGCTTGGAGCTGCCATCCGTTTAGAGCGAAAACGCTTTCGTACAAAAACACGTGTGAACACTGTCACTCGTTACTATGGGACCATGCGACGATTTGCCGGCGAAACCGGAGCTGCTTCATTGGAGAACGATGAGACGCGCGCAACGAGAACCGGTTACACAAGTTTGGCGCGCCAGTGTGAACAGCGCCATTAAAGAACACGGGACCACATGTCGCGCCACGGCTGCAACTTTCGGCGGAAACGCTTCGTGTGTTCGCGCCCTAAAGATCGTGCGTATACTTGAGCTCGCTGCGCGCTAAATCTTATTTAGGCTATATTCATACGGTTATATTTTTGACGCTAAACAAGCGACAAATACACTATATGCCCAAAAGTATCCGGACACTTGCAGATTTTCACATTTTTTAGAATTTCTCCGGAATGGTTTAACCAACTGCCTTTAAACTTCGGACATGTAAAGAATAGACAATAACTCACATTTTACACTGAAGATTCGGTTATGAGGGTAATTAGGGGGCCGTCTACAAACTGATGAAGACAAAAAAGGTTTTGGCCCACCCCGCTTCACAGAATACTAATAACAAGATGAAACTTTCAGAAATGGTAATGTTTAATGTGCGTAATATTTACAGGCATTTTTGTAAACTCAGCGCAAATATTTGGGAAGATATAAAGGTTTTCTTAAAAAATCTCAAATTTTCCCACCTGTTTTTTGCTTATAACATGCAGAGTTTTCTGTTTTATTATACGAAACTTACAGAAAGGATGACAATATTTAAGAGAAGCATTTGTGTAGAACTTTGGAAAAGAATTGTTGAATAATACAGGAATTATGAGCAATTTTAGTAAATAGTGTTTTACTGCGCATGCGCGAAACATAGTGTAATTTTTCTTTCACAACTTTAAAGGCAGATATATAAGGCAACTTATATAAAAAAATTCAGTTCAATATCTTTAGTATTCAGAAAGATGTCGGCATTACAACGAGCAAAATTTTAGTTCCTGTCGAAGAGAAGCTAAAAGATGAGGGGTTGTACACGAATTGATATTTTTTAAACTTATATCTTTAAATAGTTATATTGAATTGCATAGTTAGAATTTGCTGAATACCCATGAACACATCTAATATTCGTAACGAATAAATATATATATACATGCAGAATTATTAAAATATTTTAAGAAAAGAAATTAATTAGATAAAAAATCGTTTCGCCATAAAATAAATATATTTAAAAATATCGTTTGGCCGTAAAATTGTAATATGCAACTTGTTAATAATCATGTAAATAATATAAATAAAGTAATAAAATGTTTGTTATTTACAGTGCCTAATTAGCTGGAATTTAAGTTATGCACGTAATTGATAAGTGTTCATGGGTATGCAACAAATTCTATAATACAATTCAATATAACTATTTAAAGATATAAGTTTAAAAAATATCAATTTGTGTACAACCCCTCATCTTTTAGCTTCTCTTCGACAGGAACTAAAATTTTGCTCGTTGTAATGCCGATATCTTTATGAATACTAATGATATTGAACTGAATTTTTTTATATAAGTTGCCCTATATATCTGGCTTTAAAGTTGAGAAAGAAAAATTATACTATGTTTCGCGCATGCGCAGTAAAACACTATTTACTAAAATTTCTCATAATTCCTGTGATATTCAACAATTCTTTTCCAAAGTTTTACACAAATGCTTCTCTAACGTATTGTCATCTTTTCTGTAAGTTTTGTATAATATAACAGAAAATTCTGCATGTTATAAGCAAAAAACAGGTGGGAAAATTTGAGATTTTTAACGAAAACCTTTATATCTTCCCAAATATTTGCGCTGAGTTTACAAAAATTCCTGTAAATATTATGCACATTAAACATTACCATTTCTGAAAGTTTCATCTTGTTATCAGTATTCTGTGAAGCGGGGTGGGCCAAAACCCTTTTTGTCTTCATCAGTTTGTAGATGGCCCCCTAATTGCCCTCAGGACCAAATCTTCAATGTAAAATGTGAGTTATTGTCTATTCTTTACATGTCCGAAGTTTAAAGGCAGTCTGTTAATCCATTCCGGAGAAATTCTAAAAAATGTGAAAATCTGCAGGTGTCCGGATACTTTTGGGCATATAGTGTATATACGGGCTGCTTCAGCATAGGGTGGCCAGACTTAGTTATTTTTGCCGCTGGTAGGGGTGTTCATATTTCTGATTCTAAGCCGAATACAACCTGACCCATTTTTTAAGGGTTTTTTCAGTGGCCAATTGCCTCACGCGCGAGAAAGAAACGCTTTTTCGCAAATACCCGTTCAAGTTGCTATTTTCGTACATTTTGTTCTTCAATGTTTCATATTTAAATTAAATATGTATTGGAATACTACTTGATAGTGAGCTTATTCTTTTTATAGTTGAGAAATATCCATATCTTTACTTTACAAGTAGGGGCAGGTTAAGCATGTTGGGGCAAAATATCATACATGAGTGATTACACATTTCGGCATGTCAGTCATTAAGTTTTGAAATGGTATAATTTCGAATAATTTTAATCATGGTAAGTGTTTATCATTAATTGCTATATTATTTAGTCTCAAATTATATTTTCTTATAATAAGAATCCTATGAATTCAATTATCTGAAATTCCCGCACATATTAATATTTCCTTAAGTAACGTTGAAGTAAATAATGAAATTGTTTTATAAAAGAAGCTAAAATTGGCTTCTTCTTAGCAAAGATACTTTGGGTTGAATAAACAACTCTTGCTTCCTAAATGAAGTACAATGAGTCATACATGTAAAAATGATAATTAATTTAATACTAAACATAATAAAATGATAGTGTATGAAATACTAAAAATATTTATTGGTAATATCAATTATAAACAGCAAAAAACTCGATTAATTTTTTTCTTCCGTCTTCGTTTTTAAAATCACAGTCTGTTATAAACAATTTTTTCTCCCGTTTTCTTTAATTCAAATTATTGAATTCACTTACAAGTAAAAAGAATTCAGAAAAATTGTTTTACAAAACACTTTGAAACAGGAGGTTGATACCATGTTAGGATCATTCTGAAACTTTCAAATCATTTCGAAAGACAAAAAAAACGTCGAGTCTAATTTTTTAAATTATCGTTTAAAGTAAACTACGAAATACTGTGTTAAAATCTGCGTCTTATATTGCAATAAAAGAACTTGTTTATGCCATTTTAAAAGTTTTTTAAAATTTACATTAAATGATGTCAAAGACAACTTAAAATGTTCAATAGATGATTTATAAATAAAAAAATCAACTGTTCATATTCCTGAAAAAAGAATTTCAGGAAGACGCTTTTTTAGAAGTTTCACAAATAGAATGTGGCATTTAGTGTCAGAATCTGAAACTCAAAACAAATTTTTCACACATCAAAATTTAGAAAATCTTTTCAATGAAATAGAAAATATTTTGGTGTGGATCTGACCGCTTTAGTCACAGATGTTAAAACGTCGTAGTCTTGGGGGGCCAAACGTTTTTTCTCACTGGTGTTGTTCAGAAGTCTGGAGAGGATAGTGCCAGCTCGAGTTTTGTCCTCGTCATCAGAGCTAGGTGAAAAATTACGAGGTGTTTCTCAAATTAGTCCTCTTGTTGCCGCGGAACGGGACTTTAAAATAACTAAACTAAATCAATCCTTCTATTCTACAAGCGGAATTAAAATTTTCAACTTTGGTTTACGTAACATTTTTTCCACAGATTTCTTGTTTCTAATCAGTGCTTGTTATGATCTACCATTCAACAAGTATCGTTTGATCTGCAAATTTCTATCATCATTTGAATTGACAACATATATTACTCTGATGCTTCTCAAGAGTGAAAAGGACCACCGGACAGATTATTAACGCTGTTTATGCGTTTATTGTGTGTAATTACAGTAAAAATGGTAAATCAAATAAGACAAGGATTGAATATTACCTTGATTTGTATTTAAAAGAATAACGTATGCGATCAGAACGAACATCAATATAATATCTCGTATATGTCAAACGATATAAAATAAAAGTAAACATTCAATATTGAAAAATTTTAATTAAAAGATTAATCGTTACTTCCTTGTTGTGTAGTTTACAATTTAATCTTTATGTTTTAAAATTTACTAATTTTTTCATTATCTGAGCATCATAGAAGCATAGTGAGAATACTTTTGTGAAATCAAAGGGATAGGTTCATAGATAAGACAATATAAAACTATTATTTTCGATTAAAAACGAGTTTCGAAAGCAGGCCGATAACTTAAATCGTTTTAAGACGTATAATTTTTAAAATAAATTTCTCAGAACCCATAAAAATATGAAATTTTTGATCTTTACTTAGCTGAATCAATCTACCTATTGCTTCCAGAAAACAAGAATTCATCTAACTAGAAAATAAATAAAGCCAGTGAAACGGTAGTATAACGGTTTTATTGTTAAATGTCTTTACAGGAGATTGTTATCAACCGAGATAGGTAAACTAGTTATGATTTTAGTTTAAACATAATTTATTTTAACATTTTAATTTTATGTCTGTTTACTACGTATTACGTCTGAAGTCTGGTTCTGGAATATTAGCAGGTGTTTTTCGAACGATAGACCGAGGGAACATATTTTCATTCTTTTTCTGCCACGTGCGTATGCTCGTCGTCACTTTTTAGGTGTCTATTAAATTAAATTTATCCAGGAAAACCCCTTAATATGATAGTTTCACATGAATAACCGCATTAATTCGCGATTAACCATCAAAGCAAAATGAACCAGAATATTTCGTTTAAGATCACATAGCAATATTGCTTCCATTTAAACGTCATCACAAAGTTTTCGTATTCATTAACATCTTAGACAGTTTATAATCAACAAATGTTTCATAGAAGTTTGAGCATAAACAATTTCATGAAGAATATGTTTTAAGCAGCTTGAGAAATTTTATTCTTATTAGTTACGGTTGAGTTGTGTATCTTTAAGTTATTTCAAAGAATTTGCTCAAAGGTTCATAAATCAGAGGAAATTCAATTTCGCTTATTGAATATAAAGAGCGACGCGCTAATTAAAATTTGCAATTTCTGTTTGAAAAACTGCTTAAATTTTTTTGTACATTATTTTTGGTAACAATATTTCAGCTTGGATATCAGAAATTTAATTATGTTTTATCATCAGAATTTAACTTTTTTTCTTGAATTGAATATGGTTTTCTGTTTACATTATCATAATTCGTGCATAATCATCATAATATAAGTCAACTCGAAATTCGAACTTGGGTATTTATATTATATTTGGCTAAATTTTATCAGATTATCTATTGAATAATTATTTTTGTTGTTTAAAGCAATTAAATCTCACCAGAGTGTTGAAAAAATATTCATATATGAGAGAACACAGTGTATGATTAAATTTTTCGATCCGAATTTTCACAGTTCCTAAATAATAACCCGTGTTGTTAAGGTATTATGTTCAGATATGTTAAATGAAAGCTTGAAGGACGCTTTCTTACGAAATTCGTAATTAATTAAGTTTTAAATATAATTGATAACTATTTATCAAATAAACATCCTTCTACTGAAAAAGGTATACATTATGTAAACACGCCATAAATGTTAGATGAAATGATGAAACGTTCACTCGCTTTGAGTTGAACAGTGCACTATTAAGTCATTAGTTTAAATTAAAATGCACTGTTACATATCTTTTCCGACCATAACATCACATGAATTGCTTTGATTTCAAGTATGAGATGCAGTCAAAGTTATGAATTAAGGTATCCGACTGGTTTAAAATCGTCGTTTTTGATGAAATTATCAAACAAATTTTTATGACTTAATTTTGTAGCCTGTTTAACCAGCTTTCTAAAACTGTCTAAACTTTCTCACTTTTTACTCTACGTGAATTACAAATGGAGTTACAGTTGTTTTATTACCGAACTGTAAGCATTATTTTATGTTGCATGAAGACTTTAAATCTGTTTTCTGAGAAACGATATTTTTGAGGAAAACTGTCGACCGTAACAATGATTTCTCAAAAAGTTATTCAAGTATTGATATGAAATTTTCTGAGATTGTTTTCTGTAATATGCTTGATGTTTTCCTCTAAAAGCTAAGGTCAATTTTAAAATTGAGTATTATTTTCAAGTGCATAAATATAAACGAAAAGCATTTTTTATGAAAAATTACCAGTTTAGTAAATATGTTCAGCTATATCTCAAAACTATTTTGAAGTACAAGAAATATTTTAGAGCATAACACAGATAACTGTCATAAAAATGTACTCCTACAAGGATTTATGTATATTTAGAATATGATTTTGTCTATGGCTGTTAGCGTAAGGCAAATATTTTAGTAGTTTTTCTTCAAATTTCTCAGTTTTTTTAAAAAATATTATTTTGAAAGCCTAATTTTACAATATTTTCATAGTTTTAAAACATATGCAGTTGAAAAGTAACATTAAAAAATATAAATAAGTTATTTTTCAAAAAAATGTCTCCGAACACAGTCGGATACCTTAATAGCAGCATCCGGTACTAGCGCGAGGCTGTGTTTTCTGTCGCTCCGACAATTTCAACCTTTAAAGTATCATAACTTTGCAACCACAAGCCGAATCTTAAAAATTTTTTAATTGTGTGTGTGCCATAGGAAGTGCTCCTCACTCTCAGTGACACATTGGATTACACGATTATTTTTTCCGGATTTACTAGTGCCAAAAGTGGATTTTTTCATGCCGGATAATCCGCCAACAAAGATGTCCGGCTAACTCACGAAGAGTTGGCCAGGGTAAGTGCCCTAAAACTTTTTCTAGCTAATTGTATGCACCATGTAGAGCGTTTCAGTATTTTCAGTTTTGCTGTACCATTTTTTGTTAATTTTATATGATGTTTTGAAAAATTTTGTGTGCTCGGGCTTGACTTCCGGTTTCCTTTCTACCTTCGTGTTTGCAACTCTATATCTTTTGTTCCTTCATTTTCCGCACTTTTACTTTTTAATAGTTTCTCTCACATCCTCTGCTTATTTGTTCCTTCTTTGAATTTTTCATCTATCAACAAAACTTCGAAAGTTATAAACATAAAAAGAAAACTTCGTAGTGTCAAATTTGAATTTTTTTCATCTAGTCAAATAAACAACCTTTAACAAAATTCTTTACTAGCTACACAATTGACCAATTAGAAAAATTTGAACTCTCTCCCCATCATTTAGGCGTTTTTCTTTCATTTAAAATAAATCTCAACTTTCTACCATTTTTCTTTATTTTAAAAAAAAAAATTAATTAAAATTCCTTTAAATGAAGCCCCTTCTCTGTTTTTCGTTGCAGACACGGAGTGATTGGATTGGGACGGATAATGATAGCTCGAGCAAATTTAACGTGCAAATTATTTTAATTTTCTAATTAATGTTAATTAGTTTTCTGTCTTCTTTTTTGGGTGGTAAATTGTGTATCTCAATCTATAAAAAATTACCTTTCTTCCAGTATAATCACATTTGACTCGGCTTGATTATAACATGTTTTATCATTGTGATCTGTAATTTTATAATTCTTCATATAATTAATTTTGTATTGAAATCATCCATTTATTTCTATCCGCCATGTTGTGTTCAGGGGGTTGTTGTTTGACCCAGACAGGGAGGCGCCAGACTTCCTCCATTATTCAAATATCTTCGTTGCCACTTAAATTAAAACGCTAAAATAAAATAACAGCCATCAACATCATCACCGATCAAATGTTTTAAATAATAACTTAGCATCTGGCAATTCCATTATTATTCTAAAAATCTTAACTATCTAATCTGGCAATATACTTGAAACAACACAAAAGTTTTTCCCTCCTCCCCCCCTCTGGATCGGATAGCGGCCCTGGGGGCACGTCATGGCGATCTGTATAATAATTAACATTAACACTCTCATTTAATTAAGTTTTTCCTCCTAATGAGGGGCCAATTAATTTTCTTTCCCCTTTTCTTCATCATATGTAAACACTCTATGTTGTTTGTTCAGTTCCTATGGCAATCATGTGCTTTTTGTAATTGTTGTATTTTTTATTGTAAATTTACTTGATTAGTTTTTACTTTTTCATTTCTAATTAACTCTCTTTTAATTAAGGGCCCTCCAAACTTAGTGACATAGCTCTACCCACAGTTATACATGCTACTAATTTTTTAAAATTTTTAATTGCCAGTTTCTCCCCCCTTTTTTCACCCCCTTTCTAATATCTTGTTTTTCCATATATCTTCATAACTATAAGCCCTAGGGCGCCAAAATGTGGCACCAGGGTAGCTTGGCACAATATCTATCACTGTTCCAAATTTCATATCTTTACCCTCATTCAATCAAAAGTTATTAGCAAAAACAATTAAAATAATTAATCAAAAACTGCGAGTGTTTTTTATCAATAGTTTTATAACATGGGAAATACTTTAGCTTTTCCCTTCTTTCCTATTAGCACCAGAGCTCCCATTTTTGGTACACAGATAGCACCCACATTCTTCATCATACTCATAAGTTTCCCCACCTCACTCCTTTTCTTCCCCCCCTTTTTTTTAAATATAGCACATGGTTTCACAGCACCCTACCCTTTCTTACATACCACTCATTCTTCATTTATTATCTTTTTTTTCTCGCTCTGCATGGTGCGTGCTGGTTTGGGGATTGTGGGGGTAACTGACCTGGTCTGCTCTGGGTTTATTATCCTTTCCACATAACTGAATCAACATTGTATAATTGAACTATTTAAATTTAACTTTAGTGTTTCAACCATGGGGCGATCCAGGAAAAATCAACAAAAAAATGACACCGACAATCAAACATCTCAATCTTCAACTAGAGAAATATCAAATTCTACTTCTTCGAAAATTTCAACAACATTTTCTATTGTTTCCATCGATAAGTACAACTACGAAGACGCATCATTCACAGAACTTGTAACAGAACTTAGGAAAATAATAAATGGTGGCACCACAACGACAACAGACCAAAGCGGCTCAAAATACAGAGCATATCTAAAGATGGATCTTTCCCACAAAGCAAATAAATAGATAGACGCGATGGAATTCAAATATCATCTGCCATCCGCTCAGCATCACGTGAAAGAAATGAAAGATTCTAGCTGCATCACAATGATAGAAACAAGTGAGCAGGGTATTCAAACTCTACCAACAAAACAACAGGCAAAGCCAACAAGCGAAGATCTTGTAGAATTAAAAACAGCAAGTTACGCCACAACCTTAAAGGTCTCCTACCTTAAAGGCCGGGTCCTTAAAGGACCCGGCCTTACCAACCGTTCTCCTTTATCATAAAGAACTCTATAACGAAGATAATCAACAGCTTCCAAGGAAAGGAATTGAACACCTCCTTCGAGAAAATCTATCATGCAATGAAATCTCTTTCAGAAACATCAAGACAGTTCGCAATAACGGCATAGCGATCACATGTCGAAAGGAAGAGGATGTACAAGCATTATTGGACAAAATCGAAAACTCGGAATCTCTTAACAACGTCATCACAGCCCGTAAACCAGCAAAACGACATCCAAGTATAATAATTTACGGTATTCCAGATCAAACAACAAACGAAGAAGTCCAGGACTCACTTCGACATCATACCGGAATCGACAAAGATCTTAAAATAAGATTCAAATTGAGGGGAAGAACGCAGGGAACATCCCACTGGGTTCTTGAAACCCCATCAGAGGAATTTAAAAAAAACAACATCGATAAAAAAACTCCCCATTAACTGGAGTATGCATAATATCCGAGAATTCTTTCACATAAAAAAATGTCAGAAATGTCATGCCTACGGCCACCTTTTCAATTCCTGTAAGAACATCAAACCTTTCTGTGGCTTTTGTGGCAACAGACATCCAATTTCGCAGTGCAGAGCCTCAATCCCATGCTGCATAAACTACAATGATGAAAACAGACGAAAAGGAACCAAACACAGAACTGATCACACAGCTTCCTCACAGTTCTGTACAATTTATATGAAAAACATCAAAACATATAAAGCAACAAGTGACTACTGATGGCACACCAAATTAACGACTCAACAGCGAATATAGGGTTAAACAACCCACCTTTAGTTAACCAAACGAATAACTCTACATCATTCAACCATAACTTCCAATGGAATATAAGATATAACAACAAGGAAAAAATTAAAATCCTCCAAATAAATTTACAAAAAGCAAAAGTGCCCACAGCTATGCTAGCCAAAACAGCAAAGAAAGAACTACCAGACATTATATTGGTTCAGAAACCTTACGTAAGGGATAACAAAATAGAAGGACTTCCAGGTTATTGGAAGAGTTGGTTGTCCAAAAACAATAAAGCCGGAATAATTGCCCTTCCCACCTGTAACAATCCAATTTTCCTCCTATCTGGCAACGATATTGTAGCAATCAAAATTCAAGTTAATTCAAGCCCTCTTTCAATTATCTCATCATATTCTTCTCCATACTGCGAAATAGACCAAAACCTCAACGAAACATCTAATCTAATAACTTCTCTACAGGGAGAAGATTATTTAATTGGCGCAGATTTAAACGCACACAGCCAATCATGGGGTTATAGTGACTTTGATACCAGAGGATAGAAAGTCCTAAATTTCATCTCTTCCATTAAACAGTCAACTTCTCAATACCCCAGGCGCTCCCCCATCATATGAACAGAGAAATACCAAAGGATGGCCAGATGTAACAATAGTTTCCTCTACAGACCTGGTCAACAATTCTAATTGGCAGGTTCTTGAAGACCTAGAATCTTATAGCGATCACAAATTTATTCGTATAATAATTAACAGAGACCAACATATATTATCCTACAATCGCTTTAAGACTATATTTGGAGGACACAAAAAATTTCAAAACATCATAAAATTAAAAGCCCAAAATATCCTGCAAAGAAATTCAAATACTAATACACCAGAGGAATTGGATGATCTCACCACATTTATCCAACAAGAGATCAATATGGCTTGTAGGAAATCCTATAAATTAAAGAAAACTCCTTCTACACCAATAATCTCGTGGTGGAACCCCCAGCTAGAAACCAGAAAGAAGGAAATAAGCGCCCTAAAAAGAAGAGCACAAAGATCATTCGACACAGAAAAAACGCATTTTCAACTAAAAGCAAAAATTAAACAATCCATTTTCAAAAAAGAAGTTCTTTCCGCCAAACGCAACTGTTTCAAAAGGAATTGCACTCAGGACGAAAATGGTTATGGCAAATTCTTCAAAATTGCCTTCAAGAACTCAGCTACCCCCACGGATTTATTTACCCTCATAGATAATCAATAAAGAGGTTCTCCAAGAGATATAGCAAAGTCAATACTTAAAACTTTATATCCAACTACAATAGAAACAACAAACCAAATACAATCACCCAAACAACCAATTATTGAACCACCTTTTACCAACAAGGAACTAAAGGAAATCATTAGATTCCTACCAACAAATAAAGCACCAGGCAATGATGGAATAGACTTCATCATAATAAAACAACTTTTACAGGCTTGCCCATCTATTCTCCGGAACTATTACAACAAATGTTTACATCTACAAAAATTTCCAACCCCTTTGAAGGAAGGTATCATTGTCCTCTTTCACAAGAAAGGTAAAGAGGAAAGAAGTATTTCATCGTAAAGACCGATAACGTTACTGCCAACACTTGGCAAAATACTTGAAAAGTTACTCCTACAAAGGTTCAACTATACACTAGAAAAAGAAAAGAAACTACATAAATTTCAATTTGGCTTTCGTCAAGGAAAATCGGTTGACCTGGCACTCCATTCATTAATTTCCAAAATCTCTGAAGCAAAACAAAAAGGCCTACAAACACTTTTCATCTCTATCGATATAAAGGGTGCATTTGATAATTTGTTGTACTCTTCTATCAAAAACTCAATAGATAATATAACAAAAAAACCAATGTCACAGAATCTTTAAAAGATATCCTCAGCAACCGGAAGGTCATCATACAAACACAAGAAGGCCCAGCAATTTGGCAACAAACAAAAGGATGCGCACAGGGTTCCTGCAGCGGCCCAGCTTTTTGGAACCTGGTTGCAGATAATATCCTAAAAACAGACTGGCCACAAAATGTACACCTGCAGGCCTTCGCTGACGATTTTGCCTTTGTTATCTCGCACAAAACCAAAGATGGAGTTCAACAACTAGCTAACAGAGCAATAACAACCTTCTCAAACTGGGCAGAACTAAATAAACTACAAATTTCATTGGAAAATCAAAATATATGTATCTAGGCAATAAATCCAGCAAGAATCAAATGGAACAATACCAGAATACAAAAAGTATCAACTCTCAGATATCTCGGAATTATCATAGACGACAAGCTTAAATGGATCCCTCATATCAAGGAAAAAGGCACAAAAGCACTACAACAATATCAACAGAATTGGGAATTAGAAAAGAATTGGGGACTCACAACAGCCAACCGAAAATTAATCTATAAAACAGTAATTGAGAGAATGCTGTGCCATGGCGCAGTCGCATGG